>JAJIYU010008863.1:0-17559 GCA_030144865.1 Tinospora cordifolia | reverse complement strand
TGTAAAGTAGCACGGACCCAACCCACATATTGGTTAAGTCCACTGTCAAAAAGAACGGTGGTTAGGTCCAACACTCAAATCAAAGAAACATGGGGGTTGGGGTGTTACAGGCTCGAGGGCTAAGTTTCGGGGTCAGGATACTTGATGTGATTGAGGTTAGGCTCGAGGTCCAAGCGCAAGGTTAGGGTATATGATCCATGTGCCTAGCTTCCGACCCGCTCGAGTCATGTCACTTGAGGACCGAGTGCGGGGCTAAGGTATTCGTGCAGTACGCCTAGCTTGCAACCTACTCGAATTGCCAGTACGCTTGACTCAGGACCCGCTTGAGCGATGACCATAGGTTGGGTTATTGAGTTAACCTAGCCTTGATGTGTTTTTAACTGACATTAATTTGAGATGTTTTCTAAAACTATTGCACTATTTATAATTGTTTTCACACTATCTCGAATGACATGCCACTTTTACTGCTCATGCATACATGCATTGTTTTGAAATATTGGATATGGAGGACATTCTAATCTTTCTACTCACTGAGCCACATTGATTCTAGGCTCACTATTCTATCATTATTTCAGGTTCTACAGTGGCTGATAAAGGGAAAGGCGTAGTGATCGCCTAGTTTCCCTAACGATTCCTGTCCCCGTTTCTTTAGTCTTTTGACTTAGAGGTTGGTCACTCCTTGTTTGTATATAAGTGGTCAACTATGTATTTTGGACAAGACTAAAATGAAATGAAATGCTTCCGCTTTGTATGTTGCTTACTTTTCCTTTTAAGTGTTCTAATTATTCTGATATCGTCTGTTGTATTGAGTTGTGAAAAGGGCTTAACAGTGGTCGGGCGAACTCGACTTGGTGAGAGGGTTCATCAGGCCACTGTGCCGGTCGGGCCGCCCTTAGCTTAGAGAAGGGGTCCCGACAGTTTTACATTTTATTAATATTTTTTTTGTAAAAAGATATTTTTAAATTGGTTACAAAAAATTATATATGTTATATATAAGTACACAATTATGACATAATTAATAAATGAGTTAATCTGATATGATTAATAAATAGATTGAGTTTAAATTTACAATATATGACAATATTTGTTTATAACACTGCCCATTTATGACAGGATGACACTAAGTGTCACATCTACTTGAGGGCATCCTATTTTCATATTGTTTTTCTTGGTCAAATTGGAGTTCTCTCAATGCCTCATCTTTTCATTCTTCATTTATTTTATTTTTGTTTTTCTTTAGCCTTTAAGTTCATAGGAGGATAAGTCTCTTGTTAGATTTAAGTCCTCTCCACCTTTTTTTTAGAAATTCTTAGGTAACACTTATATTTTATTTTACTTAATATGTGTTCCCTTGTTCCTTTGTTATCATGTATTTTGTATTGTTGATTTTACAAGATCTAATAAAAGATGTGGAATTTCATTTTTTTTTCTCATTGTAACTTATATTAGTTTCTTTTAATATGTTATATAATGTACTTAGCATATTTGATTAGGATTCACATTTTATATTCACATACCTTAGAACTTTAGTTCAACTTTGCCTTTTATTGTAAATGCCTCTTTTGAAAGAACACCAGTTTTTTTTAATATATTTGCGCTTCAAGATTTATTTTTGTGGGCAAAATTTTTTTTTTATAGTTATTTTCACTCTTAATTTTACTTAAAAAGGACTAAGATAGACAAGGATTGGACTAATTGTAATGCACTAACTTTCTCATCTTCTTGTTGTTTCTATTTTATCAAAATGTACTAATAAAGCTAAGATATCATCATTTTCTTATTTAGTTATCATCACTTGTAGTAAACTTAAGGCTTAGAAACCCATCTCAATTCTTGTGGCTTGACCTTGAGATTCTCCAAGTTCATTACTTATTGTATGTACTACGTTATTCAGCCTAATTACACTCATACTTTATTGCATCATTTACTTTATGTCAAGCGTTCATTTCTGTTGCATTGTATTAATTTATTATTCGAAGAATGTATTCTTGCATGTTTGATACAAAGCACCCCAAAGATACCAAAGAATGTTGAGAACAACACTCCAATGAATGCTAGAAGGGAAGCCAACAAATTGGCTAAATTTTTAGCACATCTTTTAATCAAAGTACTTTTGTTTCCCTTGCACCATTTTATTTAAATAATTTTGATGTATGGGTACTTGCTTTGTACTTACAAAGAGGGAATCTTGATCTCATGATTTTTTTTTCTTTTTTTCTGATGCTTACAATGGTGGATGACATAGGGTTGCCATTGGTGTTCATAATAGATAAGGATGATGTTGAGGAAGACAAAAAATAAAATAAAATAAAAGAAGATGGGTCATGTTAGTTGCATTGCATAATAATAATATTATATATATTTCATATATATTCTGCATGGGTTTAGGCAAAAAAAATAGAAAATATTTATTTATAATTAGGTGCATAAGCATTTCTAAGAGCATTGCATGTATTTATATACATTAGAGAATTTTAATATTATTTTTATTCAAATATATGTATGATTTAATGCCCAAGGAAGACTTTTAGTGATTTTTACAATTCTATGTTAAGTGGGTATGGAAACATAGGCAAATAAGAGAAAACAAAGTTCCAACAAAGGCTTCAATACCATAGTGGAAAAAAGAACAAAACAAAGGGGCAATCATGTATGCACAAGGAAGGGGAAAAATGTCAAAGCACCACAAACAAAATGTAGTGCTCATGAAGCAAAACATGAAGATTGTGCATTGGGGGCAGAATTGTAAATTGAAATAAAGAATGACAGAATGTGTAAAAACACAAAAAAGTGCATGGGCACGATTGGAAGAACAAAAGCATTAGCGGAATTGTGGTGCACATGAGTAAAAGTAAAATGGCACAATAGGTAATTACATTGAATAGCTATGGGCTCGACTAGAACAAATTGAGGCAAGAATTAGAAATTGATCCACAAAACTGTGAAGCATGGCATGACTGCGGAGCATGTGATTAGGGGTTTATGTATTAGTGTCTAACTAGGTTTTTACGGGTCATATATGAGAAAATCTATAAATAGAATCACGTAGTATATTATTTGAATTATTTAGTTGATAGTTTTATTATTCAATCAAGAGTTTTAGAATTCAGTCGAGAGTTTCATTATTTGGCGAGCAAAGTGGGTGAGAGAAAGTAGAATAAGGAGAAGAACTAAAGAACAAGATCAAGCTTTTAGTATAATTTTCTATTTGTTCAACTATTTGATTTGTGATTTCTCCACTATGTTTGGCTAAGTCTTTTAATTTCTAGGATGTAATTTCAATTTTAGGAACCTTTAATTCTGATGTTCAATTAATTTATTCTAATGCTTTTTTTTTTAATATTTTGTGTTCTTAATACTATTTATCTACTGGCCATAGATAGATTGATTCAGAATGTTAAACTAACTCGGGAGAGAGGTTTAATAATTGGATGATCAAAATATAGACTTCGAACAATCAATTAACTAGGAGGTTGTTGATTCTTTAGAAGTTTATATAAGAATCATGATTTTAATGCATTAGTTTGTTGACTGTACACCTCGAGAACATGTATAGGCAATTTGACTAATAGGTATTAAAGCATCTCGGGAGAGAGTTTTAGTAAAAGTGCTATAAACTACAAAATTAAAAATTAAATTAATTGAAACAAGAATTGAAGGGAAAAAATGAGATTTTACTCGCTTAATTCATAAAGTTTTCAATCTAATACTCACTTGTTTTTAATTTGATTTTAATTTAATTTAAGTTTTCAATTTTTTACTTCAATTATTAGCATTAATAAAATTCATACTAAAATTAGATTGGGATTTGATATTATTAACCAGATACTATTCCTTGAGGATGATATCTGATTATTCATTGCGTATTACTATTACGATCCTGTGCACTTGCAGTGATCCCAACATGTCACATGACATTCAATATGAGGCATTGGAACAAAAAACCCATGTGGACACAGATATATCGAAAAGCTTAGAGGATGACAAACCTATGGAAGAAGAAGTTGACATAGCATGAGTCAACACTTCAAGAAACCTATAAACTACTTAACAAGTGCAATTAAATTGAGATTAGATGATGAAGATACCTTAGATTTGACAATGCTCATTTGAAATGGGCGGGATCGTGCACTTGTTGTTGTCAGGATGGTTTATGCAACATTTGAAGACATGGAGATTATCAAAGATCTTTTTAACTAGGAGTTCATTAACCATTGAGTCAATAGAGGGAAGTGAACTACAATTAGATATAGTATTATAAAGGCCTTCCAAATAATCTCGAAGTACCATAAAAAAAATAAACAACATATTGTTTATCTCTATGAGCAATATAAAGTGCAAATGCTAAAGTTCACTAGATTCCATGATAGCTAATTGATCCCAAAGTTTTACATAGTACTATACGACTCTTCAATACTTATAGTCCCTTGTCGAACTACTTGGATATCAACTTCCAATTAGATTTACCAAAATTTTACTTGGTATATAATCTTACTAAGTGATATCAAACTTTTTGAGCAATTTCAAATTTGGCTAACTATATACCAATTGTTAGGTCCACAATGTTATTAATCCAAGTGATAATTTCAGAATTATTAGTATTTCAAACATCTAATAATTCTGCACAGTTTTCATTGGTGTGAGCTATTAATTTGGTGGAAGTACTAGTAATATAGTGTAACGTGTAACACCTTGACTCCTAATTGGGCATCGTCTGTTGAGAATCGGAATGCTACTCAAAAATTTCTTTCTGTCAAAATCTTTTTCTTTCAAATTTATGTTCTGATAAATAGTTCTCAGAGAAATACATTTCTCATAAAACAAAAGATCAAAATAATTTTCCATTTTGTTCACCAGTTTTCAATAGTTAGATAAAACAAATTTAAATCAGGACTTATAAATCATAAATCATAAGTCATCAATCGTAGATCATAAATCACACAGCGAAAATTAAAAACCAAAGTAATTACATATAAAATAGTAAAATTAAATTCGAAGGAAAATTATGCATACAATTTTTGTTCAATTTAAATAAATAAAATATAATCTTAAAACCCTCCTATCCCAGACAACCTCCCCCATGAGGTGTCCAATAAAAAATGCGAGTCTTCTGATGTAGACTACTGCGCACTACGTCTAAGTGTTCCTGAAAAATGAAATGGGAGTGAGCTTGAAAGCCCAGTGGATCATTCCTACAAATCACACGCATTATACAAACCAAAATTCAAAACATTACAAACACTTCCAAATATTAGGCGTTTCAAACATTCATTTAGTTTTGGTCGAAGTCTGAGATCGAAAGAGGGTTGAGATGCCTCTCGGTATTCGCCGTGATCTCTTCTAATCATAGAAAGCTTCGAGTACGATTTAAAATTAGTCATGTCACAAATCATGATATCATAGCCTAAGAGAGTGTACTTAATATAGCTCGTACCATCTCCCAAAGACTTCGAGCTATCGCAGGTAGCTCAAGGTTGGAAATACCTACGATCTGCCTTATAGCTAGCCAATCTCAAGCGGAGGCATATAGGAGATACGACCTCGATCTGCTTCAGGCTCGTCGATCACATTGGTACATGGATTCTTAGTAATCCTTTGTCTTATTTTAGTTTTATAATCAAATTCAGTTACACCAAGCATCACACAATACAATAGAAAATTAAACAAATAATACATGTTATTGAAATTGACAATTTACATGAATAAATGGTGAAGTCTAAGTGCTTGTTTTCCTATTCATGCATGCAATAATTAAATAATAATTCATCCCCCATCATTCAAGCATACCAAACAATTTCAATTAATTTCCTAATAAAATTCTAATAACCTAGAACTATTCAAACAAATGCTTTGAATTTTAAATTCATATAATATGTATGAAAAAGGAAATCATGTCTACCTGATTCCGCAAATCTTCAGGGCCACCTTGTTTTCCTTCGAGTAGTCTGAAACGCCCAATTTTTTTTTTCATGCTTCATTTTCGTTCTTCATCTAATCCAACCAAAACTTTAAAATCAAAACATACACCAGAAATTTAATTCCTGTTCAACAAATTCAATCCATGCCCAATGACTCACACACGTTCAACCCTCAAATTTCCTTATCATTCTTCATATCCTCAACCAAAAATCATCAATCGCACCACACACCCAAAATTCAAACTAAAATGATGCAAAAATCAAGCTTCAAATAGAATTTATGCCCAGAAAATTCAACATCATTCCTCTGTTTTTAACCACCGAAAATCTAGAAAAATGAGTCAAAAATTCAGTTGTTACCTCTTCTATTCCGGCTGAATGCACCATCCAAATCCAACCCAAAAACCAAATTTTGGTTTCTTCTTTTTTTTTATACAACGCCCCAAACTAGGATTTCAATCAAGATTTCATATTATTTTTTTTTTCCATTGTTACACCGAACGACCCCCTGTTTTCAACGACCGAAAAACCCATAAATTTAAGGGAGATTTGCAGCCGTCATCTTCGATTTCTTGTTGAACAACCTCAAGTGTTTGAACCAAAATTTAAACCCATGAAAATTTGGATTTTCGGACCAAATAAAACCTAATTTAGATGCCCCAAAAATCCATAAATTTTGAGTAAAAAATTTTCAGTTTTAGCTTGTTTCAAACCCATAAATTAAATCCCTAAATTTTAGTTTCCTTCTTCCTCTTCGATTCTTCTTCAAATTCACAGACACCAACCCAAAATCTCAAATTATGTTTTCAATTTTTTTTTTTCTTTCTTCTTTCCTTCTTCTGTCGGGACCCCTTCCCTAAGATGAAGGACAAACCGACTAGCACAGTGTCCCAATAAACTCGCCCGCAAGCCAAGCTTGCCAAGACACTGTTAAGCCTCAACATACAACACCGCATCACACACTTTCAGAGTAATCATAAGGAATGCAGAAGAAATTTAACACATGAATACCAATAAGAACTTGATATTTATCCAAACTGTGTCATTATAACATGTGTAGCAATGGGAGAGACAATCCATTATATACAAACTTTTCTCACCCCTATACATAGATTCTAACCCTCAAAATACAACAACGAAAAAGGAAATACAAAGAAACCTACCAGTAAGAGTAAGAGAGTGTAGCTCTACGCGATGACCACTCCCTTGCCCTTATCTGCTACTAAAGAACCTAAAAAGTTAGAGTAGTGAGCCTAATTGTCCACGATGGCTCGGTGAGTAATGCAATCTAATTCAAACTTAAAGCAAGTATTTCACAAATAAAACATGTGCCATGAATGCATGAGCAATAGCATTATGCAGGTGAATGCAATAGTAAACACAATTTAAATCTATAATGTAATTGTGCACCTTAATTCTAAAACAGTTAAATAATGAAAACATTCCCCGAGGCTCACAAGCTCTTCGAGGTGACTAAAAATCACTCGAGCGGGTTGCAGACAATTAGGTGCATCGTGTCGACGTCGATTAGGTCTTAATGTCGTTGTCATCATCATAACGACCAACCAGAACTTATTGCTTTTGCCTTAGTATGACGGCATGATTAGTTCTTACTGTCATTGCCATCATCGTAGGCTCACAGAACCCCCTTGATGGGCACTCTGTGCTAGGTGGTCACCTCTCCGGGTCGTATGAGAGGCCAACACAACTCAACCTAATCTGTACTCTCGAACCTTGAGATTCGGTGCACTTTTCCTTTAAAACCCATTTAAAAGAATGCAAATTCATCATAATATGTAATCTCATTTTCATAATGCACAGAA
This sequence comes from Tinospora cordifolia, assembly GCA_030144865.1. Taxonomy (NCBI): domain Eukaryota; kingdom Viridiplantae; phylum Streptophyta; class Magnoliopsida; order Ranunculales; family Menispermaceae; genus Tinospora; species Tinospora cordifolia. The sequence continues at coordinate 9,818 of JAJIYU010008863.1, read as the reverse complement.
TAACAAGCTCTAAGAAATGAGTTAGAAAACACTACTTATAGGGATGTTCTGCTCCCGACGCTCCTCTCGCAGCCAGTCGCGTCCCGCTAGCACTTGGTCTTGCAAAATCGATGTAACTTCTTAACATTAACATGAGACTTCGCTCACTCTAACTCTACATCATTGGTCAATCAAAAACTTGACCTAGTTAAGAATAGTCCCCTATGTTTGTTCACCTTGCCTTAGTTACTAAGTCAATTTGATTGATCTTGGTCAATCTTGGTCAACCCTAATCAACCTATCACTTGCTGACCTAGCTGGTCAACAGAGTCCCAACTGGTCAACTCTAGTCCTCATGGAGTCAATTGGGCCAAAAAAAGGGGTCAATATTTCCAATTCCCATCACTTAGGCACAACACTAGCCTATGGCCCTATCTGCACAACCATTTTTCTGATTTCTCTGTGGGAAATTCGTACATTGGATTTGTGCCAAACTTTGTAGAACTATTCTAGACTTCCTAAAGTTTTGATAGAGTTTTAAATCACAATTTTTGGACCTCATTTACTAGGGTTTCCAAGTATGATAACAAAAACTGTACAGATCCCGTATACTTTGTGGTAGGCGGTGACTATTTGTCTAAATTGACCTACCTACACACATTAGAATGCCTTGAAATTTGGTAGGCAACTTCTAGACATATCTAAGGATATATCCAACAAATTTCAACTCAATCTACCTAAGTATGGTTAGTTAATTTTATCTTAGAAATTTCAGCCAGATTGTAGGAAATTTCTGGGTTCATAGTTTCTACTATCATCCTAGTATTCTTTTCCCTCATTAAATCACAATTCTATGGGTTATTTCTTATGTCTAATTGCAGTATACAGATCTATGTTTTTTTTTCAATTATATACATATATACATACTTTGTATATATGTGTATATACTCAAAATTTCACATTTTTTTTCTTCTAATTTACTAAAAATTGTCCAATCATCATTTATCATCCAAAATACCCTATTACACCTCATTTTATCATTTATTCAATTATTTTCTCCAAAATTGAATAATTTCTCAAAAATTATATTTTTCTCCCAAAAATTCCATTTATCATTCTAAAAATTTCATGATTATTCCAAAAATTCATAAATCAATCCTAAAGGTTATTTTCCTCAAGAAAACATATTTTCCTAATATTTTGATGTGTTTTCTCCTTAAAATTGTATTTTCTCATATTATTCTCTTTTCCTTTAATAATTAATTCAAAATTGAGAAAATTAGAAAAAATTTTGTATTTTCTCATTAAAATTTCAAAAAATACATAAAATACATGTGTGTCAGATCTGTCAATCCGATGTCAAAAACATGGGTCGTCACATCTTCAGTTCTTTTTCCTCAGATTCGGCCCTTCTTCTTCTTCGTCCTCCGGCAGTAGTTGGTTTTTGATATTTTTTCCCTCTTTGATCGCTACCTCCAAACCAACATCATAAATCTAAAAATTGTTTCTCTCATTTTCTAGATCCTTCTTTCACCACCCCAATTCTAATTCTTTCAACTTCCAGATTTCTCTATTGTTGCTCAAACCAGAATTTTCTTGTTCATTTGCCCAAATTTCTAGATTGTCATTTTTTTCATCAATATTTCAATCATCTAAAATTATTATAATTATTATCATTATATTTATATTTATATTTTTTTGTTAAATTTAATTTCTCAATTAATAGTTCCATCAAACAAAGCAATATTTCAACATAAAATTTCGTTATATATATATATATTCTTTTCACCAATCATAATAAACATCAAAAATTTATTTCACCTATCTATATAGCTATAAAACATAGCTTTATCATATTATTATTATTATTTCATTCCATTATCGACGTGTTCGCATTGCAAATTTACGGGTCGTTAAATAACAACCCGTATTTTTGGACATTGAGTCGATAGGTTTGACATGTATTTTTATGTATCAATTAATTAATTATAAATAAAAACACATGATTTTATGAAAATTTGTTAAATTAATGTGTGTGTTAAATGAAAAGAAAGTAAATAAGTAATGATAATCATTATTTAGTGGGAGCTTAGTGGAAAAAAAATGAAATGAATTTATGCAAAAAATTAATTTTTGTGTACATGTATATATGCATATATATAATGAAAAAATATACATTTATGATAATGATGTGGAAAAAAATAGATACGTATATAAAATAAAGAGATAAGTGATGATGTGTGTGGATAAGATTGTGCTTTGTTGGTTAATGGAAAAACAAAATAATGTATAGATAGATATTTATGATAGATAAAGGGCTTGCTCCACATTTATGATAGATATTTCATGTATAAAAAAAGAGAGAATATATATATATATTTGTGAAGGAATAATCCTAATGTGGTGTAGATTTGGAAGTCAAATAAAGGGTTTGCTCCACCTTCATTTCACACACAAGTTGCTCATTCCCTCATTCTTCATCCACTCATCTGGGAAAGGGAGAAAGAAAAAAAAAGGATGAGAAAGAGGAAACGAAAAATCAAGTAGAGAAAAAGAGGAAAAAAAAAGAGAAAAGGAAAGAAAAGAGGAAAAAAAAATTTATCAGTTTCACAAGGATCTGACGCTCTGGGTAATTTATTCTTAACTCTTTTCAATTCAAAATTGTTATGAAAGTTATGAATTTCAACTTTTCTAGTATAATTTTCAATAAAAGTGTTATTCAATTGTGACTCAAAACTAGAGTGTAATTTCATTAAGAGTAAAACGACATAAAATATATATCATTGTATTCAGATCCACGAGTAAAATATAAATATGTCTTTTATTTGTACCCATATAGGCCCTAAGAATTTATATGGTAATTGAAAGTCAATACATAGGGGGTATACTTATTAACACTAAAATGTTAATTGGCAGATATTGAAATGTCCATAACGAAATTCTAAACCCAATGACACTAAAATTAGGATTTTTGGAGACCAATAGGTATATTAGCTTTGCATGTATGTAATTAGAGAAATAATGTATAGATTAATATTATATGTATATACAAGGTTATATATGGATAATAAATATTACAAAATATTAATTGATTACATATAAGGTTATGATTAATTGTGTAATGTTATATTTATAACAATATATATATATATATATATAAGTTGTATAACATTATGAGTTACTTCACATGGAAAAAAAGTGTAACATAGGAAATAATTAATTTTTTCTATTTATTGTATATTATAGCAAATTTGTGAAGAGGTTACGTAGTGTATACCAAAAGTGAAACATGTGTTGACAGTGTAAGCTTGTATTTGGCTCGATATTGGGAAATCAATCGACGACCTGGAGAATGTCGATAGTCGATCTAGTCTATGAGTAGTAAATTGATGTATTTATTTAATATTTTATTCTACTTATGGTTGTTACATAATTGGGTGCTACATGCATTACATATTGCATAGAGATAGGACTAATCTTCAGATGTGTTGACCTGACATCAAGATAAGAGGTTTCGATGTGCGAACATTAGATCATGATAGTCCTGAGATACGAGTCCGGATCTTCAAATGTGTTGACCTGACCTAAGGATGAGAGGTTCCAAGGTGCAGACATTGGATCTTAATATTTCTAAGATAGAGCTAATCGACGAATCTTCAAATGTGCTAATTTTGAGGTGCAGACATTGGAATGTGATAGCTCTAAGGTAGGATTGACTGACAAATCTTCAGATGTGCTGACTTGACCTAATGATAAAAGGTTCTAAAGTGTAGACATTGGATTGTGATAGTCAGAGATAGTGGTACAATGGTACACTCTATGGATATATTTAGAGTGGTGCATGACACACTCTACTAGTTCATGGGTAGTGACTAGACCAGGGGTGTTCGTGGGTTGGGTTGGGTAGTGTTTAGGGTAAACCCGCAACCCAACCTAAACAGTTCGGGTTGGAAAAGTTCAAACCCAATCCAAACCAATCTATGGTTAAACCCAACCCAACCCAATCTATGGTTAAACCCAACCCAACCCAAACAGTTCGAGTTCGATTTGGGTTGGGTCAGTTTATAGGGTTAGCTCTAATTTAATATTTTTTATTATATTTTAATGTTTTCGTTACAAAAGAACTATTAAATTAAAATTTTTCTGTATGTTTATTTTTAATTATAAGATATAGTCAACTCATTATACATACAAAAGAAAGATTATCTTTGAAATCTTCTTATTATTTTGATTTACATAAATTTAACATTAGTAAAACTTAATGATGTCATCTTTCAAATTGAAATTCTTCTAGTGTGAAATAGATGATTTTGTAGAAAAAAATAATTATTATTAAATAATTATTATTAGTTTTTAAAAATAATAGATGGTATCTATATAGAAAGAAGATTTGATATAACATAAATAATCATATCAATTTAAATAGTTACTTATAAGTTTATCATTTATATATAATAAAAATATTTTAAAAACTTATTTCATTTATTTTTAAAAGCATTTATAATTAAAAAAGAAGAATAAGTAAGATTGGGTTGGGTCGGTTTCATTTGGGTTTTTAGGTATTCAACCTGCAACCCAACCCAAACCCTTCGGGTTAGGCATTTTAAAATCCAACCCAACCCAAATAACTAATGCAACCCAACCCAAACCAACCCAAAAGGTTCGGGTTGGGCGGGTTGATGAACACCCCTAAACTAGACCACCTGGTCGGTGGGCCACGATCGTTGATTGATATTGCAGTATGGTCTAAACGATGGTCACATCCGTCCGGAATGACAATATGACCAAAGGATCCTTAAAAAGAAAAAAAAAACGTGTCGATTTTAGATACCGGACCCTTGAACCATGACATACTTCACGGTATATTAGACTACTGCATTTTATATTTTGATGATTGTGCATGCTATTTTTTGTTCCATTTTTATTGAATAATTGTGATGTTGCTTGTTGCATTGCATATAGAATGCTAGACTTAAGTAGATATATCTTTTGCTACTCACTGGGCTCACGTGGATATCTAGCTTACTACTCTTAATATTTTAGGTTTGTTTAGTGTGGTTAAGGGAAAAGGTGTGCTAATTGCATGATATTTTCTAGCCTACCTCTAGTAGGTTTTTTTTGTTATTTTGTTTTTTTTTTAAATTAGTATGTACAAGTTAAAAAAAATGTAAAGTTGAACTAGACTTTGTAATGTATTAAGGTTAAAGACTTCTGGTTTTGTTACATTATTTCGCTTAACTTGTTATTCTTGCACTCTGAATACTATAAATATTTCGATGGTAAGGCTTAATAGTAGTCGACAAGTCTGATTGAGGTGTAGACTTGACTGGTTATTGTGCTGGTTAGGCCGCCCGTATGAGGACAGAAGAGGTCCCAACATATAGCCTAATAACTTCTTACCTTTCAAATATTTTTTTCACATTGTAACTCCAATAGAAATAGTTTATTTGTCTCATAAAATATTAATGGATTGAAGAAAGTCATCTCGTATGCATGCCATAAGATTAAAAGAGTAAATAATAGAACAAATAAGCCAAGAAGAGAACTGAATTTGAACCATGCACAGATTACCAACATTTAATATCAGTATTTTAGAAATGTTGATTTGAAATAACCAAAATAAAAGATTGCAAAAGGGATTGTTGCAGTTTGCAATGGAGCCAAAGGCATTTTGTTTGAGAAAATAAATATTGAAGCCAAGTAATCCAACTCTACTATTCGTAAGTATGCAAGAGTGCACTGGAGATATTCCTAGATTTGTTCGTGCAGTGGCGATAGATTCAAGGTGGTGAAGGTTTCCGGTGTGACAACTAGGATACACTTTTACAAGAGTTTAAGAAGACAAAGAAGATGCATCAATAATAGAAGATGCAGATATCCAATAGTGATTGCAAGGGAAGGCAACAAAGGAGATGTAGGAGGATAGTAGAGACTCAATGGTGATAGAAGGGAAGAAGACGAAAGACCAAGTAGCAACAATGGAAAAGATGCAAAAGTAGCAGATATAGCAAGGGAAGTTGCAAAAGATTATGAAAAAATGAAGAAGGATTAGTAGCAGTGGCGCTTAACCATCCTTCTTAAGATTGATGCACAAGAAAAGATAGAAGAAGAAGAAATATTAACTGTGGTGGTGGTTTTCATTACCCAAAATCAAAACTTGCTTTAATTCTATGTTAATAATTGCAAAAACAAAAAAAAAACAAAAAAACAATTGACATGTCGGGACCCCTTCCCTAGGGTGAAGAGCGAGCTGAGCCGAGCTTGTTAAAACACTGTTAGGCATCCTTCTAGTCCATATACAACATTATCAGAGTAATCACAAGAGATACGAAAGTAGCTAAACAATAAATTATAATAAATTTTTTTAGCTAAACAAAAACTATTTATGTATAGTCATCTTTCCTATGTAGCAATAGAGGAAATGTAATAGTCAAAATATCTACAATGTTTCCCTCACTTCCTATACATTGTACTAACTCTTAAAAATAGTAACCACGTGAAGAAACCTACCAAAATACAAGAAAGGCACACTATGTGATGGCCACTATCTTCCTTTTGTCCACAGAAGAAGAACCTAAAATGTTAGAGTAGTGAGTTAGTTTTGTCCATAGCAGCTCAATGAGTAATGTAATCTAATCTATAACTTAGACTATGAATTCTATAAAATAATGTCATACATGCATGGACAATAATAATAATACGAATGAATGCAACAGTTAATGCATGTTACATTGATAATGTAGTCGTGCACTTTCCATTTTGAAAACAATTTTAATGCTGCAAACACAGGCTAAAGTTCTCGATAACCTACAAAGCAATAGTAAATCCACTCAAGCAAGTGTACCCGACAGTTGGGCATATTCTCATATCATATCATAGGGACCTGCGAACTCATACCTCATGTATGGCGGCCTCAGATCCTCCATAAGGGAGACCAATTGATAAACCTACCCATAACGTACCCCCAAGTACGACGACCACTCGTCCTCAATGTTCTACCACATTCAATAGCGTAACCCGCACCACCAGACCTCAAGATTTGGTGCACATTTTCTTATTTAAAAACCCATTTAAAGATTTCAAATGCATTTCAATATGTAATACGTTTCATTTATGAACAGAATAACAAGTTAAATGATAAATTAGAAAATACTACTCATAATAATGCTTAGCTCTCGGTACTCCCCTTCTAACCGGTTGCATCTCGCTAGTATTTGATCTTACATAATCAACGTGGTTTCTTAATATCTACATGAAACTTGGCTCAAATCTAACTTTATGATCCTTGGTCAATTATGGTCTATTTATAGATTTGGTCAATTTTTTGTTAATATAGTCAACTCTAACTAAACCTAACACTCGCTAACTTGTCTAACTGACACGGTTAACATGGTCAACAAGGTCAATTCATGCTAGTAAGCCCTTAATATTAATCCAAAATACTAAAAATCAGTATTGTCGACACGGGTCTCACTTTTGGTACACAATAACCAACCTTTTCATAAATTTGGTAGTTCAATATAGCAAATAGAAAAATTTTAATTATTTTCTATATTACACATTTTTCCTCGGTAAGTAATCCATAATATTCTACAACCTTATATATGCAACATTATATAACATTTCCTTTTTTAACATTATATATATATCGTTATACATTTTTTTTATTAATCTCAAATTTTCATAAACTCAAATTTGATATATTAATTAACCTCCAAAAATATTAATTTTAGTGTCATTGAGTTCAAAATTTCATATTAGACATTTTAGTATCCACCAACTAAAATTTTAGTGTTAATATGTACACCCCCTATGTGTCAACTTCCAACTATCATATAAATTCTTAGGGCCTAAATGGACAGATATAAAATACGTATCTATATTCTACTCGTTGATTTGAATACAATGATATATATATATATATATATTGTATAGTTTTACTTCTAGTGAAATTACACCCTAGTTTTGGGTCACACAATTGGCTAATACTTGTATTAAAAATTACACTAAGGAAAATTGTAATTCATAACTTCCACAACAATTCTAAATTGAAAAGAGGTGAAAATGAGGGATGAGCAAAATGAGAAGGGGAGCAACCCCTTTATATAAGGAAAGGTTTGGATGGCTCCCACCAAAGGCCATCAATGGTCAACCCTCTTTATCCTCATGATTCATCCGTGCTAATCCCTTTATATATATATATTTTTCAACTATACCACATCATACATAAATATTTTAATTTCATTTTCAATCTTCAATTATTATTTATTATTTCTCATCTAATATAATTCGTTAATTTATACAATTGTCGTAAAATTATGTATTTTTATTTATAATTCATTAATTCAAATATAAAAATACATGTCGAACCCATCGACTCGATGTCCAAAAATACGGGTCGTTACATGATGATAAGAGAAAAAGAAAAGAAAGAAAAATCTAGGTTCATTAGATTTGCAAAAAGAATAATTGACAATAAGAGTATTTGACTTATAAAACCTTATGAGCAATATCTAAACTACCCATATTCAATAAATATAAAATATTATTCTAATCTAATTAACATTGGATATAAATAGTGAGTACCCATGACACTAAAATCCACTTAAAAGATATGGTAAAAGAGAGGTGAGTAGATGTTTTTATTATTAGTATTAAGTGGCAATATACACTCAACATGTAATCTTTATTTATGTAATTTCTTTATATATTTTAGTTTTTCTTAGATGAAGCTGAAAGCTTTTTTAATTCATATTTAAAATTTAATGAGATATTAGAAAGCAAATGCAGCTCCTAGCATTGTATAAACCTTTGTTGGATTGTACATTGAGTAGGAGAGTTAGATGTAAAAATTAAAGATTTGTCTAAAATCACTTTTATGTAAAAAAAAGTTTGGCTTATTATAAAATAATAGAGAAATAAAACTACGAAGAACACAAGAAAGATGGAAATGAGATTCTATTACAAATGGATGGTCTTACAAGATTATAAGGACCCCTATTTATAGGGTTTGAGAATACATTGCAATTAATGCAAGTACATTATATTAATACACTCAATTATAACATAGAAATAAGAGATACATGAACATCCACATTCATAGAATAAAAGGATGTATATGGACATCCACATTTATTTAAATTATTTATAACACTCCCCTTGGATGTCCATCTTTGCAAAAAATATGTCTCATTAGAACATTACTAATAAAAAAAAACTCAATGGGAAAAAATACTAATAAATGAAAGAGTACGATATTCTTGCGTGCAAATAGGACACTACTTCATTAAAAATCTTATCAAGGAAAACCCAATAGAACAAAATCTTTGGTTAAGGAAAAAAGAGTACAGTGATAAACCCCACCTATTTGCACTATCATTTAAGATCTTTAAGTCGACACATTCCTATACGATGAATTAATTTCGTTAATGTTGTAGTAGGCAATGACTCAGTAAACAAATCTACAAGATTATCACTTGAGTAAATTTGTTGAACATCAATTTAATCATTCTTTTGAAGATCATGTAACGACCCGTAGTTTTGGACATTAAAACGACAGGTTTGACATGTATTTTTTGTATCAATTAATGAATTATAAATGAGAAATACATGATTATACAAAAATACAAAATTTTTCGGCAATAGTATTAATCAAAGTGTGTATTAAATGGTAATACATAATTTTTGGTGATAATATTAATTAATAAGTGTATTACTTGAGAAATTAAAATAAATAAATAATTATTATTATTATTTATTGGAGAATAAAATGAATAAAATTTTTACATGTATATATATTGAGATATATAAATATATATTAATGGATGAAGCAAATAAAT
>JAJIYU010008862.1:0-17711 GCA_030144865.1 Tinospora cordifolia | reverse complement strand
GATTAACCTCTTTCGGTCCGAATGTCAACCATAAACAAGAAATTGTTTGAATCGCCTAATGTACAAAAGTTTTTGATATGCTTGGTTTGTTTGAATTGAAATAATGATTTAAATGTTTAGAAAGATCCACTGGGTTATATGCTCACCCCTTCCTTCTATTTTTCAGGTAATTAATTTACATGAAGACCATAAAAATTAGTTAGGTTTTTTTATTTAAAAAGTTTTTAATTTCTATGTAAGGGCATGTTGCCCAAGTTTTAAGACTTCCGCTGTAATTATTTTTTTGAATCAAATTATGTACTCAATTTTATTTAATTAATTGAGTTTATGAATTTCAGTTATTTCTTTTATTATTGGCTTACTAAATTTTTGAATTTAAGCTATGTACTGTTAAATACAATCAAGGCATGAAATAATTGAAATAGAAAGAAAGTCAAGTGTGCGTCACTTGTAAAGTAACACTGGCCCGGCCCGCCGTTTGGTTTAGCCTACTGTCAAGAGAATGGTGGTCGTGTCCAATGCTTAAAGATACGGGGGTTGGGGTGTTACAGAGGATACCCTAAGACTAAGGGAGAAAACACTGTATGGATAATTGCAAATCATCTCACTAAAGTAGCTAATTTTTTCTAACTAGATCCATATTAAGTCAGTAAGTTTGAGAGAGTTACCCAGACACTAGAGGCTATGTTGAGCTCTTATGTCCTTTACATTAAAGGAATTGGGAGAAAGTTCGAACTTGACCCCTCTCACATCATCCACTGGGACAAAGTGAATATTGAAGATGATGCTACTTATGAGGAAACAACAATCAGAATTCTTGACCATAAAGTATAGAGTCTATGAACGAAGGATATCCCATTAGTAAAGGTATTGTGAAAACATCACGGGGTAGAAAAAACTACCTAGGAACTCGAAAGTGAGATAAAGACCAAGTTCCACATTTATTCACTAAAAATCCTTAGTTATGTACAAATTTCGAGGACAAAATTTTTCTAAGGAGGGTTAGTTGTAACACCCTAAATCCTCTGTACTCAAGTAAATAAAATTTATCATTTATTTAGTGAAATTTGGGTGCAAAATGAAATCGAGCTTATTTTGGGGTTAAATTTAGTAGGTTTTTGAAACTCTTATTTAGTGCCCCTTAGGGACCCAAAACAACTTGAAATGAAGTAAGGTGACATGAATTAACTAAGGAGACAACATATCAAAAAATTAGAACAACTGGTCAATGTTAAGGTTTTCATTTGCCAAACACCTTTCAGGGGGTCTAAATTGGAAAGAATTGTCATTTAGTGTACTTCAGGGGATCGAAATGACCTGAAACGAAATGGGATAACATGAACTAACAAAATGAATGACATATCCAAAAATTAGAACAATTGGTTGAGGTTAAGGTTTTTATTTTCCAAACGCCCTTCAGGGGGTCCAAATTAGAAAGAATTATCATTTAGGGTATTTCGGGGGATCGAAATGACCTAAAAAAAAATGAAATGACATGAACTAACAAAATGAATGACATATCCGAAAATCAGAACAATTGGCCAAGATTTGGATTTTCATTTGCCTAGTGACCTTAGTGAGTCTTAAATAAGAAATTTTTTTAAGGGAAATCACCTTAGGCCAAACCATATATTAAAATGTGCATTAGGTTCATGTGAATCCAAAACTATAGGTTATAAATCATATTTCCATGTAAGTAAGAAGATATTAATTTTTATTTGATTTTTGTAAACTCATGAAGTCATGACCACCCCCTAACATGTGTAAGTCACATGGGTGGAACACCATGATCATGTGTACCCTATCCTACCCTAAGCTCTATGGGACATGTCCATTATTTAAAACCATAAAGAATGATCCCATGTGCCATGTAAATGATCAAGTATGCCCACACCTATAGAAACCATGAAGAATAATTCCATGTGCCAAGATAATTGATCATGTATACTAAGGTTACATATAAAATGTCTCATAAGTGTGTGTGTGAGCATACATGTGACAAACCCAAGATAGAAGTTTAATGAGAGTGGCTGATTTAAAGAGATATATAAAGATTCCTTCACCTGGTAAAAAAAAATTAGAAAATAGAAACTTGCGTCATACTCACATGTGGAGCCAAAAAGGGAGATAATCTAAGGGAAATAAGAAACCTTTCCAAGCTTTGTTTTTGTGTGCTCATATTAGAAACTTATTTGATTTTATGAATTACAACACATTAGAATGTTTCCCTAGTAATAGAGGATGTCCAAGAGAGATTAGAATGTATTCTTGTAACACCCCAACCCCCAAATTCATTGAGCATCGGACATAGCTACCATTCTTTGACAGTGGACTTAACCAACTGTCGGGTCGGATCCATGTTACTTTATAAGTGACACACACTTGACTTTCTATTTTTCAATACCTCATGCCATAGAGTAAATTCAAGAATACAATTTTTATTCAATAAAATCGAGGCAAGTAAGGATAAAGAAAAATTTAACTTCTTTATTCATAAAAAGAAAGTATATAACTCTATAATGTAAAGTATTACATTGTTGATTAAAAGAAATTCATAATCTCTAAAATAAAATAAAATTTCAGCGGAAGACTTATTCAAAATTGGGTAACATGCCCTTACATTAAAAGGAAGCTTTTAAAAAATAGAAACTTGCTAAAAATCAAATTCCATGGTCTTCATAATTTAATTTCCTTAAAAAGAAGATAAAGGGGTAAGCACGAAGCTCAGTGGATCTTTTTTAAACAACCATTTTTCAAATTTAAACCAATAACACATTCATAATTGAATCACTCGCATGCATTAGGCGTTTCAAGCATCTTTTTTCAAGTTGTAATTGAGACCAAAAGAGTTTCTCAACCTTTGATGTTCTTAAGTGCCTCCTTAGAGTGAAATATGGCATTACATAGTCAATTTCATTGGACTTCTGGACTTTAGGGAGCTTACCCACCAACCAAGCGCTTAGGTCTTAAAACTTCATGGCTATCCATGAGAAAAGAACATCCATAGCAACCAACATGTTTGCTATGATGGTACTTGGTTATTTTTTCCATCTTCTTTTGTTAAATCTTGAATCATCAAATAAACTTCAAAATATGAAACTAAGATCAATAAAATTAAGAATATAAGCATTATGAAAATCAAATCATGAAACAACTATAACCATACATCATTCTTTGAAATAAAGCCTAAGCATGATACTAAACATGGCATGATCACTATAAATGCATAAATTCGAACAAGGATCGAACATGAAACTGAAATATGTTTTAGAATACTAGAACTGAAATTATTTTGATTTCAAAAGCCAAACAAAAATGAACATGCTAGCAATTCGAATAAGAAAAAGGGGTGTTAGAAAAATCACTTCCACCTTATGATGCTTTCTCCCCAAAGTTTAGACAAGAGTTCCCAACATTCAAGCACCAAGAAAATCACCCAAGATGAATCCTCAAACAAAGAACTTCTCACACCCAAGAAGGAAAAGAATGGTCAGAAGGGATGCCAAGAAGAAGGCTTAGAGAACAAGAGGAAATCTCAACTCTTGGTTCTTGGGATGACAGGAATGGTGAAAATGGGGGGTTTATATAGAGTTCAAAATGGCATAGAATGGTAAGTTTTTGGTGTTCTCCTTATAGAAAACTTGCCAATTAATCAAAATTTTGTGAATCCTGAGTATAGGAAAATAGCAAGTATGTTTGGATAATTTTTTTGGAATTTAGAAACCAAATTTTTGGATTTTAGAAATTTTTTTCAAATTTTTTTGGTGTTTTCTCATTTTAATCGGAGCATTAATCTGGACCATCTGATGAACCTCGATCGCGACACTCAGATCGCGGTCGTGATTAACGAAATCATTATAGATCGTCAGATCGTCCTCGAGCGCAGCACAGTTCGCGATCAACTAAAACGTATCAGATCTAGACCATCAAATCTTCCTCAAGTGCAACAAACGATTCGCGATCAACAAAACACCTCAGATCTGGACCGTCGAATCAACCTTGATTGCAGTGTGCGGATCTTCGTTCATGTGGCTTTGATCTGGACACTTGGATCAACCTCGAGCGTAGCACCAGATAATCAAAACAACGTGAGCACAGATCCTAGCCGCACAATCAACCTTGAGCGCAGTGTTCGAATTTCCGTTCGCGATCAACAAAATAGACCTGGACTGTTAGATAAGGCGAATTGATTTGGGCCGTTGGATCTCAATGATTCGATGTTCCTGAGCGCTGCTTTGGTTTTGATCTCGTTTGTTGGATCGAGCAGATTGATTTTGGGCCATTGGATGCAGTTTCTATTACCAAAATTGCTTTCTAAGGTTGTTGTTATTCGAAATTTGCTAATTATACACTTTCTAATTGATGTAAATATGGTTTATTGCACATATCCTTCTATTTTATTGCCTTGTTAACAATTAATAATTTATATTTCTCTATATTTTTTTCATTTCTTCATTTCTATGTATTTATCTCATATTTTTATTTTTAGAGGGGTACAAATAATTATATAATTCACTTTACTTACTTTATATTGGATAATTAATTTCATAATTGTTCCACTACTTGCATATTTATAAACTAATTAATTAATATTTAATAATTTCACTAATCTTATATCATTAGTTAGATCATCTTGATAAGATTTATTTGTCTCCAATTATTTTAGAATTTTTTTTCAATGAATTTTATTTCATTAATAACTTTTTTGTTGACAAAATTATGAGGTATTACAATTCTAAACCTTTAATTGTGATCACACACATATAAGAAACAAATAAGGTTCAATGATTTTGCTCACACTTGGATTGGAAACCTTAATGGTCCCACTTGCCAACCATGAGCACACTTGCCTTTCTCACCGAAACCATCCGCTTATGAGTTTGGAAACATGCCCAAACGTGGTGAGCTGCCCTAGATGCCCCCTTGTGCTCATGAACACCTATAAATACCCCCTCTTGCTCACATTCATCTCATCCCAAAGCAAAGAGTTGACACTTCCTTCTTTGCTTGTTCTTGCCCTCTTCTTGGCATCTCTTCTCACTCTCTTTTCTTTCTTGTGTGAGAAGTTCTTATTTTTAGTATTTTAGAGAGTTGTTGAAGTGTCTTTGTTGGTGATTAGAAGTTCTCGAAGTTCTAAAAGTGGTGGATAAGGGGAACCTCTGCTGAATTTTACAAAGAAACTCGAATTAAGGTGGAAGGGATTTCTTAAATATCTACTTTGCTATTTTAAATTTCTAGCATGTTTATGCTTGTTTGAATTCTAGTTTTCATCATGTTTTATTTTAGTTTCAGCATGTTTAATCATATTTTAATTTTAGTTCAACATGTTTTTATGTTTTAATCACTCATGAGAGCATGCTGTGCTTAAAATTCATGTTTAGAATTTAATTCAATGAATCAAGCATGCTATGTAAAGTTTACATGTTTTCTTGGTTGTTTAAAATTCTGATATTTACATTTTGATTTTCTTTTATGATTATGTGATTATTAAATATAAGAAATTGAAGATAAGAACCAGGTATTGTCATAGTGATCCGTATGGGTGCTATTGGTGTTCTTAACACATGCTTGGATTGTGTGGTTGCAGGGCGCAACTAAGGGAAACTTGGTATGTGACATCCAATGGAATGTGACAAAGAAATGTCTTTCCACCCTAAAGATGGATATCTAAATTAAGAATATCAAGGGAGTAGAACCCTTTCAGTCTTAACGTCAACTACAACCAAAAAGTTGCTTGAATCACTTAATTCATGAAAGTGTTTGAATTTGGATGTGCTATTGATTTGAAATAGTAACTTAGTTGTTTAATTAGTGATCTATTGGGCTATGTACTCACCCCTTCCTTTTATTTTTCAGAAAATTGACTTGAATCATGAAGGCCATGGATATTAGATTATTTCTAAGTTTTGAAAGTTCTATTTTAAGGGCATGTTGCCCAAATTTTAAATTTAAGACTTTCGCTGAATTTTACTTTTAAATTTTAGAGTTATGTACTCCCCTTTTCATCATTTGAATTTCAAGTATATATCCCTTTATTTTATCCAATAAATAAAAATTGAAGTTTTTCTTTTATCTCTTTTGTAATAGTCTTATTAAATTAGAATTAAATTATTTGGGTTGTGTGCTCATTGAGAAATAATAAGACTTAAGATAATAGAAAATGATGCAAGTTGTGTACTTGTAAATGTAACATTGGACTCAACTCGCCTTATGGTTGAGCTTGAACCTGTCTCTTGGGGGTTGGGGTGTTACAAGAGAATGGGAGCCCAAGTAAGGTTTATATAAAGTTCAAGTGAGTGAGATTTGACAAGTTTGGAGAGTTCTCAACACAGGAAACTTGCTAGTTCTTCACCTTTGCACACTAGATTTAGAAGTTTAGGGTTTTGGGACTTTCCAATTCGTTTTGGAAGCCTTTCTTTCATACAATTTTGGATTATTCGCCATGTTACCGCAGTAGGTGATTGCGATAACGGTTCGAGTGAATTTTTTGTGCAACCTTATTTTTTGGAGATTTTTTTACCACATTATCACGATAGTGATTTCACTATAGCGGTAATGCAACGAAGACTTTTTTTTGTGTGTTTTATTTGTATTTTTCGTTTTGTTTCTAATTTTCATTTTTGGCCATCTTTTCCCTTAGATTTTATTTTCATTTTTCTATTTTATTTAATACCTTAGAATATACATGATTTTACATCCAAAAATTCTACAAAATTCTCAATTAACATCATCTCTTATTTTGGTCACTTATAAGTTAAAATGTATAAAATCTCGTATCTTTAAAATTTTATAAAATTATCAAGGATTAATTCTATTTTATTTAATTAACTTTTGTACAAATTTTCAGGGTATTACAACCTACCTCATTTAAAAGAAATTTCATACTCAAAATTTGCACTAATCCATTAAGGCGTAGTTCCATCACGCGTTGCTAGCGAAAAGGTCTGGGTACTTAGCCATCATCTCGCTTTTGAACTCCCAAGTGGCCTCTTCTACTCTATGATATTTCTAGAGAACTTTGACCAAGGGAATGTCCTTTGTTCTTAGGCTTTGCACCTTGCGATCAAGGATCCCAACTATCGCTTCTTCATAAATGGCATCGTCTTTGATGTCTACCTCTACCTAATGGATTATGTGAGAGGGATCGGGTTTATATGTCCTGGGCCTATTTGGTAGGAGGGATTGGAATGAGATAAAATAATTTTTTATCCTATCCCATGTTGGTGGTGCGACATAGGATAGATTAAAAATTAATCCGGGCTTACATCACTTATCTAACGTTGGTGGGATAAATCAATCTCACCATTTTTAGTGGGATACAATCCCACCCCCCAAAAGAATTTTTTTTTTTACTTTTACTTTTTTAAAAAAAATATTTTTTAAAATTTTTATATCTCATCTTATCCCATCCTATCCCATCCTATCCCATCCCACCAAAATAATTTTATCTCATCCTATGCACCAAATGAGACCCCTTAACATTGACACATGGAACACATTGTGTACTGAGGTCATTTGGTTTAGTAGGTGTAACTCGTAGATGCATTCTCCAATTCTTCTCTGTATCTTGAATAGACCGATGAATCTAGGTGGTAATTATCCTTTATATCCAAACCCTTTGATTCCTTTTTGAGGGTTAATTTTGAGGAGCACCTTATTGTCAGCTTGAAACTCTAAAGGTCTTCTCCTTTTATTAGCATAACTCTTTTATCTACTCTGCACTATAGTCAATCCCTTTTGTATCTGTTTTACTTGATTATTTATCTCTTCCACCAGATTTGGTCCTCTAAGCATGTGATCTTCAAGTTCAGCCCAAGAGATTGGTGATTCGCAGAGCCTCCCATAGAGAGCTTCATACAGAGCCATCTTTATACTTGCTTGATAACTGTTGTTATAGACAAACTCTGCCAGGTGTATGTACTTGCTCCAATCGCCCTTAAAATCAAGGACACACGACCTCAACATATTTTCTAGTGTCTGAATGACTCTCTTAGACTGACCATCAGTTTGAGGATGGAAAGCGGTGCTCATGGTGAGTCTGATGCCCAACTCCTTCTGCAGACTCTGCCAAAACTATGAAGTAAATCGAGAGTCTCTGTCAAACACTGTGGTCTTAGGTACACTATGAAGTCGTACTATCTCCTTTATATAGAACTCTTCTAACTTACTAACTAGGTCTATGGATCTAATGGGCAAGAATGAGCCACTTTAGTGAGATGATCCACAATAACCCATACAATATCTTCTCTTTTCTAGTTCTGGGATAATCTGTTAATAAAGTCCATCGTAATGTTATCCCACGTCCATTCAGGGGTAGGGAGTGGTTGTAACATTACAAATGGTTTTCGTTGCTCGACCTTTACTTGCTGACAAGTTAGACACTTGGATACTTACTTAGCTATCTCTCTTCATTCCTAGCCACTAGTATGTCTTACGGAAGTTTTGATACATCTTGTCATCGCTTGGATGCATTATGTACTTGGTCTGATGGGTTTTGTCTAATATGGTGTGTTTACTCTACCCATTTTGGGGCACACAAATTCTATCTCCTAGCCTTAGTGTATTTTTAGCGTCTAACTTGAAGTCAGTATGCTTCCCCTATTTAACTTCTTCTATCAAGCTTGTGAGCCACTTATCTTACCTTTGTTCATCCCTGATCTGATGTAGAAGATTTGGTTGACAAGACATATTCTACAGATATGCCTGCTTCTTGTCTGATGTCACCCCCAAGTTAAAAATCCTCAATCAACTGGTACATTTGATGACCCTCTTCCTCCTCTCGTCTATTGAACTTCCTAATCAAGGCATTGACCACCACATTAGCCTTCCCCAAATGGTAGTATACTTGAAAATCATAGTCTTTAAGGAACTCTATCCATCTCCCTTATCAAAGGTTAAATTCTTTCTAGGTGTAGATGTATTTCAAACTTTTGTGGTTTAAAAATAGATCAAACTTCTTGCCATAGAGGTAATGTCTCCAAATATTTAGTGCAAACATGATGGTAGCTAGTTCTAAGTCATGGGTTGGATAGTTTTGTTCATGGATCTTCAGTTGTCTTGAGGCATATGTAACAATCTTTCTGTCTTGCATCAAAACTGCACCCAATCCATTCTATGAAGCATCCGTACAAAACATATTCAATGCCATGGGTAGGAGTGACTAAGATGGGGGTCGTAGTCAATCTGCTCTTCAGTTCTTAGAATGATTGTTCACACTTCTCATCCCTATTGAACTTGACTCCTTTCCTGATCAACTTGGTCATGGGTTCAACCAACTTTGAGAAGTCTTGGATGAATTTTCAATAATATCCAAGTAGGCCTAAGAAACTTATGATCTCTATAACTGTCTTTGGTTGCTTCCAGTCCATAACAACTTCCACCTTCTCTGGATCTATAGATATGCCTTCCACTGATACTAGATGGCCAAGGACTATCTTTATCTAGAATTCAAACTTGCAGAATTTGGGATATAACTAGTTTCTTCTAAGGGTCTCCAACACAATCCTTAAGTGTTCCAAGTGTTCAACTTTTGACTTAGAATATATCAGGATGTCATCTACGAATACCACTACAAAATGGTCCAGATATTGTCTAAATACTTTGTTAACCAAATCCATGAATGTTGCTGGTGCATTGGTCGAATTCTCAATTGGTGATATCCTGACCTATGATCAATCTTTGGGAAATGAGTGGTTACTTTCAATTGATCAAATAGGTCATCTATCCTTGGTAGGGGATACTTGTTCTTCACCATCGCCTAGTTCAATTTTTGATAGTCAACACATAGTCTTATGGACCCATCTTTTTTTTTCACAAATAGTATCAGAGCTCCCCATGGTGATTCATTTGGCCTGATGAATCCTTTCTCTTTGAGCTTGTCTAGCTGAGTCTTCAACCCGATCAACTCTATCAATCCATTCTATACTAAGGTATGGCTGTAGGGTTGGTTTCAAAGTGAAGTTCGATCTCGAATTCTACTTTTCTAGTAGGAGGTAGTCTGGGTAAGTCATCTAGGAATACATCTTTATATTACTGAACTGCTTCTAAGTCTTGGATTCATCTTTGCTCTAAAGGGTCCTCCTCAAAGAGTTTTTCAAACTCATCTTTCTACTTCAAGCAGTTCAACATGGCAATCATCGAGCTTCTAGGTAATCTCTGCATATCATAGTTGATTTATAGGTTTTCTCCGAAGGTAGTGTTATGGTTGCTCACTTCTTAGGACAATCTATTTGTGCCTGATACTAATTTAACCATTTCATTCCCAAAATTACATTATATCCATAAAATGGAAGTATACAGAGGCCGACGGTGATCAATTTATCTCCAAACCTTAGGTCACAACTACACATTCTTTTTGAGGTGATGATAGTTCCTATGGGTATGGATACATTCAAAGTCATAGGTAATGCTTTTATTACTAGTTGCAACCTATTTGCCAGCTTTTCAGAACTTAAGGATTTTGTAGTACTCGAATCAAACAACAATTTTATAGCAATATTAAATAATAGGAATGTACCTTCCACAACAGGAACTTGTTCCTCTTGAAAGTCAGCCACAACGAATACTCTAGTGTGGTTCTACTCATGACCTTGGTTCTGGTTTTGTCCTTCATTGTTGTTTTGCCAAGGCTTTTGCTGTTAAGGACGTCAATCCTGTCTTCTTCCTTGATTGTGTTGCTACTATTAGGGAACTTGGGATTTGGTAGGGCAAAACTTTGGATAATGTCTTGCCTGGTTGCAGTGATAACATAACCATTTTTGCTTAGCTAGTTTCCTCTGCTCCCCTTTAATCTGATTGGATTGGTTCTATGTTTGGGGTGCCTTATTTCTACCGTTCTTTTGATGGGTGTTTTGCTTCTTCTGAGCTCTTTGGTGGTCTTTGTCATTTCCTGGCCTTTTGTTCTTATTCCTTAACTTCTGCTCAAAGTTGAGTTCCTACTCCAATATTAATGCCCTTTCCACAACATCTATGTACGTCTTTAGGTCCATTGGCATTATCATTTTTTAGATCTCGATCTTAAGACCCTCTGCAAATCGATTGGCCTTTATTTTCTCCTCCTTGATCAGCTCAAGTGAAAATTTAGCTAATTTAGTAAATTTGACCTCGTACTTGGCTACTGTCATGTCCCTCTAGGTTAACCTGATGAAATTGGATTGCATCTTCCTTAGGGTAGCCTTAGGGAAGAACTTCTCATGGAGCACTTCCTTAAACTTCTCCCAATTTATCTCTCTATCGTGAGTGTTTAGATTTGCCTTTAGCATCCTCCACCAACTTCTAGCTGGTCCCTTGAATCGATGGGTAGCCAGTGCCATTCTATGGGGACCCGTTGCCCCTAACATGTCCAGGTGTTCATCAAACTACTGGTCCTAGTGGTCTGTTGTCATGTAATCAAAAGTTCCAACAAATTGAGAAGGGAGAAGTTTTTGCAACTCCATCAACATTTCTTTTTATTCTTTGTCTTTCCTGTCTTCTTGTGCCCTCTGCCTTGCTGGGACCTTGAGCACTAGCACTGGCTGCTGCACTAGAATCTATTCCTGTACTTGCGACTGTGGCACTACCTGTGGTATCATTTGAGGTAATGCCCTCATAATCTGTTCCATGACCCTCTTGGTGACCTCCATTTACATGTTCTCAATTTGAGTCTTAGCCATAATAGTTTGTGCCTCTTGTCATCGCAGTTCAACTTCGTCAAATGTAGCAACTCTAATAACATATCTCTTGGATTTGACTATTATCTACAAGTCAAAAATATTTTTAGTATTTGTTTCCTCAGGTTCTTGTTTTGTTCTTGCTATCATGACTCTAAGTTTATGTCTCTAGGTTCTCAATTTGTTCAGTGGCCTATCAGTTTATTCTTCTAAGTTCTGTTTGAGGGTTTCAAGGCCCTTTAATGTTGTTGGGTACATGATTTTTGGTCTCAAAATCAAAATGCATGTGATATATATATATTTTTTCATGGATTTAAATGAGTAAAGCATGCATTCAATTAGTTATTGTATCATTTTGTCATGCAAGTTCATGTTAGCATAACAAAATTCCAAGTTCCCATTTGTTCTTCTAAGTTCGAGCATCCCACACCTTTCTTGCCCATTGACATAGACTTCCACTCAGAGATTTCACTACACCCAACCAATTTCACAAATGTCTCGACAACTGAGGTTTCCCAAGCCCCAATATATTTAACCATCCCATAGCATCCAAGTATAAGGAAACAAACTCTTCCAAAGTTATTGATCATTCATCAAACATGGCCCATCTTTCCCAGAGTCAAGATTCTTCCATACCCCTAAATTTCTATGCGTCCAATACCACATAAAAACCAGAGATACAAGATCCTCTTAATCTCGTGTCCTAACCAATCAAGTGTTATGTTTTCACATGTTTTTATTCTCTACTGTATGTCCTAAACGTTTTCATTTATGATTCATTGTGCCTCTCCTAGCAACACCCAAATCTCTACCTAGGGTCTCTTTCCTAAACCTAAGGTCTCAATTTCTGGTTAAAAGGTTCAACCTTCATCTAGTTGTTGTACCACTCCTGGTACTACCTTTGTACTCTAGTGCTTTCTTTTGCCCTTAATTACCACATTCTTATTTTCTTCTAGAAAATAAGTGTGTTCTTCAACTCCAACTACTTTCATAAGCTGGTGGGCTAATCTCCAAATCGGTCGGCGAGACCAAAGTCTACTTAAATAACTGCGCTTTCTTGGATGTGATAACCTATCTCCCTTTCAATGTTTAGCTTTACTCGAGACAAGACTTACCTACTATCAGCTCAACATGTAATCTTTGTATCTAAGCAAAACATTTGAAAAATATATATTTCTTCTTTATAAAATAGCTTTCCAAAATAGTTTTCAATTTCAAAATAGGAGGTAGGGCGTTTTAAATTTAACTCAAAGTAAAGGTCTTACCTGATTGAATCAACTCTTCCTAATTTCTTGCCCAGTATGTATAATAACTAAGCTTTGATACCACCTTTGGTATTAATTAACCTTAAAAATTTGTACGAAATTCGATTGAATGAAATGAATAAATAAGAATTGATCCTTGAGAATTTTATGAAATTTTTGGGATACAAGATTATGTATACAAGTGGCCAAAATGAGAAATAAAATTAAAAATATAAAGATATAAAAATGTAGAAATGTAGAAATATAGAAATATATACATATGGAAATGTGTCCAAACTCTTGAAAGTAACACCTCGAAGACCAATTCCTCATCATGACACAACTATGGAAGTGAGTTCTCACTCGATCCTCAGTTCCATCTCAACTATTGCTACAATAGCATAGACACCCGCCTAGGGTGGGAAAATACCCACGATGATACCAAACTGCTGCTACAATATTTGTATCATCGCCTCAGTACGTGGTTAGACTCTTACTTATCTTTAGTTAGTGACCACAAGCATTCATATTAGTATCACTATCATAGCTCATGTATACACAATGCATGCTAATAAATTCTCATGCATCAGGTTACACAGAATCATGCTATTCAATAAGCAACATCTTGGCATATTCTTAAGACAATATTTGATAATAGCAAAATCATGTGGCATGCTATCATAGTATCATGGGTAAGCAATCATACAACGGAATACCATTACATTCCTAGCCTGCTTCTAAGATCACAAAATAGTAAACACACAATCATGCATAATCTTTGAAACTAAAATAATATTAGAGAGAGTGGATAGTTATTTTCAGCTGATACTTGTTTGGTTTTGCCTAATTCCTCTCCTTGATATTCTGATTACCACGTATCCTTAACCTTCAGTGATTAAATATAATAATTTAATTTTCTTCATCACATAGTCAAATGTTGCCCTAATCTATGTTGCTTAAGGTATGCTAATGGGCCATAATAGTCATGTATTATCGTATTTTTCTTTTAAGTACAACAGTATAGGGGCAATATTATGGTGTTTGAGGTTTCTTGTTCGAATGGTCAAAAAAAATGGAATGGTTATCGTGTTACCGCGGTACCCCAATGTTTCTGTAGTAACACAAGGTTGTTCTTGCATTATAGTATGCTACAGTGTGCAATACCGCAATATTCACGAGGAACTCTAGAAAGTCGCATCTCATTAGCATTTTCTCTTTCCCTCATGACTACAACTTCGATACATTAAACTTAGGTTTTAAAGATAAGTATTTCACAAGTAGCGCTAATTTATAATTCTCCGTTAATAGTTGATCCCCTTATTGATCTCTCCAAAACCTTGCTAGCGACAATCTTTAGGTTTTGTTATGTATAGAGAACGATATAACAGTTTAGGAATCACTATAGTTGGTCTTGCTTGTGGCAAAACATGATGTAAAATTAGTGTGAGTGTCTAACGGTTGGACCTTTACCTTGCAATACTTGTTGACACAGGCCTGGATCTTTACTTTGTAATACTCTTTGACACAGATCTGAGGTTCCAGAACATGATTGCAGTGTTATCTATGTGTCGTTTTCCTTCGATTACCATTTGTAGCTTGTGCAAAAAATGGATTAGAACATATCCAAAAATGTCGATGAGCGAGAAACGGTTTAGAGTTACTAACAACTTAGTTTTGAAATCTTCTCAACGTCCCATAGTGTATCCTTGGCAATTCTCTTGTTTCTATTGTGAGGCCACTTGGAAGGGAATGAAAATTCGAACTCAACTTAGAATGCATGATAGGGAGAAAAGGGAGGTCACGGAGGTGACTAGGGTTTTCTTGGCGAGCACGCTGAGCAGCTATGGAGTGGAGTGGTGTGACTATGTAACACCCCAACCCCCGTATCTTTAAGCATTAGACATGACCACCATTCTCTGAACAGTGGACTTAACCAACTGGCGGGTCAAGCCGGTGTTACTTTACAAGTGACAAATACTTGTTCTTTTCATTTTCAATATCTCGTGCCTTTGTTTAAAAATTCAAGAATACAAAATTTTCACTTTAATAAAATCAATGCAAATTAAATGAGATAAAGAAATTCAAACTATTTTATTCATAATAGAAAATTTTGAAAGTACTAAACTTTTCAAAAAACTAATTATTACAGCGAAAAACTTCAAAATGCTTTTCAGTAGAAAAGATTTAAACTTTGGGCAACATGCCCTTAAAAATTCTAAAAAATAATAAGGTAGAAACTTTCTAAGAACTATCCATGTTCAACTGCTTCATAGGTTTCACGTTCTTGAAAAAAATAAGAAAGGAAGGGGTGAACACATAGCCCAGTGGATCCTTTTCAAACAACCATCTTTCATATTCAAGCTCATAACACAATCGTAATTCAAACACTTGCAATCATTAGGCATTTCAAACAACAATTTGTTTAAGTCGAGTCTCAGACCAAAAGGGCATTTAATCCCTTGATGCTCTTAACTAAGTAAACGGGGCCCACTCAACATCAACCCGTTCGTGGCACGTGTCGGCATCAACCCAGTGCACAGGGTGACTCACAAGGTACTGTGGTACACAACCCTCAAGTACTTAGGTCTGAAAACCATATGACCTAACTCATATGAAAAGAACATCCATAGTGTCGCCTTGACCACTATAATGTTACGTGGTTATTATCACCATTATCTCAGCTTAACTTCTCATATCATGATCTCATAAAATAATTTTCAAAATATGAAATCAAATTAAGATTTATAATATACACAATCAATTCATGAAACACTCATAAAACATACATCATACTTTAATTTAAAAGCCTAGGCATGATACTAACATGGCATGGATGATATAATTGCTTAAACATGAATTAAAACTGAAAAACTGAAATAAACTTTTAAAATTCTGAAACTGAAATTGAAAATCTTTGATTTCAGTGAAAAGCACACAAACAATGAGTATGCTATAAATTTAAATAAGAATAGAAGGGTGTTCTAGAAATCACTTTCACTTTGTGATGCTTTCTTCAAAATTTTCTACAACAATTGCCCCACGTACTAGTGCCAACGAAGATCACCCAAATTAATTTTCCAACCCAAGAGAAAAACTTCTCACACACAAGAGAGAGGAAAAAAAAGGTGAGAAGAGGTGCCAAGAAAAAAGCTTAGAGAAAATAAGAAAAATTTTAACTCTTATTTTTGGAATGAGGGAAGTGAGAGCCTAGGGGGGTCTATATAGGTTTTAAATGGGAAAAAAATAGAAATTTTTGAGTTTTTCTTGGAGTAAAACACCTAAATTCTCTAGAATTTCGTATTTCCTAGTTATAAGAGGAAAATAAGTATTTTCAGATTTTTTTCGAAATTTAAAAATTAATTTTTGGTATTTATCTAAATTCTTTTTGTTAATTTCGATGAATTTTTCGTCAATTTTTTTGCATTTTTTTCTGGCGCATCGGATTGTCCTCGAGACACATACACGGATCAGATCGGAGGGTCGAGATTGATGCATGTGGAGTCGCACCGTGGGACTTTGCGATCAGGATTTCATAGCTTTGATTGCAGTCGTCCGATTGTCCTTGATCATCTCTGTTCATTTGATCTTCGTTATCCTGTGCGCTCGGCCGTTGGTGCGGATCATCTTGCGGCCGTCGGATCGCGAGATCGACGGCTTGCAGCCATTGGATGCGTTTTGAGTTATATTTATATGATTTTCAGCCGAATTTCATGTTCTATTTTCGGATTTTTGCCAAACCTTAATCCAAATTGACTTTCTAATCTTGTTTTCATCAAAAATTGCATATATCCTTGTATTTTATTGGCTATGATATCCCATGATATTCATATATTTTCTTCTAAAAATCCATTAAATTGATTTTATTCCTTATTTGACTAAACTAGGACTTACCAAAATTTTCATATGTCAATTTCGTATAATTCTCTAAATAAATTTTTAAATTTCATACGAATTTTCAATATGTTACAACCTACCTTCCTTAGAAAAATTTCATCTTCGAAATTTGTACATATTTAGTTATACCTCGTGAATAGATGCGGGTACTTGGTCTTCATTTCGCTTTCGAGTTCCCACGTGGCTTCTTCTACCCCGTGAAGTTTCCACAGTACCTTCACTAATGAGATATCCTTTGTTCTTAGATTTTGTACCTTGTGGTCAAGGATTCTAATCGCTATTTCCTTATAGGTAGCATCATCTTGAATATTCAGTTCCTCCCAATGAATGATGTGAGATGGGTCAGGTTCGTATTTCTTCAACATGGATGTATGGAATACGTTATGTGCTGAAGCCATCCGGTTTGGTAGGTCCAACTCATAAGTGCATTCCCTGATTCTTCTAAGTATTTCAAAGGGTCCGATAAACCTTGGATATAACTTCCCTTTGAATCCAAACCTTTTGATACCCTTCTGAGGATTGATCCTCAGAAATACTTTGTCCCCAACTTGGAACTCTAATGGTCTTCTCCTTTTGTCAGCGTAGCTCTTTTAACAACTCTGTGCAGTAGTTAGTCTCCTTTGTATTAACTTAACTTGGTTGTTCATTTCTTCTACTATGTTTGGCCCAGTTAATACTTGATCTTCAAGTTTAGCCTAATAGGTAGGTGATCTGCAGGGTCTTCCATAGTGTAACACCCCAACCCCCATGTTTCTTTGATTTGAGTGTTGGACCTAACCACCGTTCTTTTTGACAGTGGACTTAACCAATATGTGGGTTGGGTCCGTGTTACTTTACAAGTGACACACACTTGACATTCCATTTTTCAATATCTCATGTCTATGAGTGATTTAAAGAATATATCTTTTCATAAATACAAGACAAT
>JAJIYU010008861.1:0-17589 GCA_030144865.1 Tinospora cordifolia | reverse complement strand
TCCTAGTTACTTCAACCCATGGGATTACTTTTGCCCTTTATACTGATGCATCATTAAATGGACTAGGAGCAGTATTGATGCAATGAAGACAAGTAGTCGCTTATGCCTCGTGACAACTGAAGGTCCATGAGAAAAACTATCCCACTCACGACCTAGAGTTAGCAGCCATTGTATTCGCCTTGAAGATTTGGAGACATTACCTTTAGTGTAAGAAATTTGATCTGTTTTTAGATCACAAGAGCTTGAAATACATCTACACCCAAAAGGAGTTGAACCTTAGGCAACAAAGATGGATGGAGTTCTTGAAAGACTATGATTTTCAACTACACTACCATCTAGGGAAGGCCAACGTAGTGGCTGATGCCTTGAGTAGAAAGTTCAACAAACAAGGGGAAGAGAAAGGCCAGATGTACCAGCTGATTGAAGACTTCAGGCTGGATGTAATTCGAAATGAAACACAAGCCTTCCTCTACACTATGTCTTGTCAACCGAATCTTCTGCATCAAATCATGGATGAACAAAGACAAGACAAAGGACTTACCAGTCTGATTGAGAGTTACACAGGGTAAGCATTCTGATTTTAGGTTAGATGTTGAGAATATCTTAAGGTTCGGGAAAAGGATTTGTGTACCTCAGAATGGGCAAAGTAAACAGACAATACTAGATGAGGCTCATCAGACCAAGTATATGATGCATCCCGATAGAGATAAAATGTACCAAAACCTTAAAAAGACCTACTGGTGGAGGGGCATGAAAAGGGACATAGCCCAATATGTCTCTAGATGTTTGATATGTCAGCAAGTGAAGGCAGAGCACAAGAAACCTTCAGGGATGTTACAACCACTTCCGATACCAGAATGGAAGTGGGACAACATCGTGATAGACTTTGTTAACAGCCTGCCAAGGAATCAGAAGGGGGAAGACATTGTATGGGTGATTGTTGATCGTTTAACAAAGGTAGTTCACTTCCTATCCATTCAATCTACAAATTCTGTTGGGAAACTTGGAGAATTATATGTCAAGAAAATTGTAAGACTCCATGGCGTTCCCACAACCATCGTGTCGGATAGAGATTCTAGGTTCACTTCTCAGTTCTGGCAGAGTTTACAAAATGAGCTAGGAAGCAGACTCACCATGAGCACTGCATTCCATCCTCAGACCGATAGACAATCTGAAAGGGTAATCCAAATATTAGAAGATATGTTGAGATCTTGTGTTCTGGATTTTAAAGGGAACTGGAGAAAGTACCTACACCTAGCAGAGTTTGCCTATAACAATAGTTATCAAGCAAGTATCAAGATGGCTCCATATGAGGCTCTTTATGGGAGGCCCTACAGATCATCAACTCGTTGGGCTGAACTCGAAGATCATGTTCTTATTGGTCCAGATTTGGTGGAAGAAATGAGCAACCAAGTCAAACTGATACGAAAGAGATTGGCTACAGCTCAAAGTCATCAAAAGAGTTATACTGATAACAGAAGGAGACCCCTAGAGTTCCAAGTAGAAGATCAAGTGTTTCTAAGAATCAGTCCTCAAAAGGGAGTTAAGAGGTTCAGATTCAAGGGAAAGTTATCACCAAGATTCATTGGACCCTTTCAAATACTCAGGAGAATCGGGAAATGTGCTTATGAGTTGGAGCTACCAAATCGAATGTCCTCAGTGCATAATATATTCCATGTATCGATGTTGCGGAAGTATGAACCAGACCAATCACATATCATACACTGGGAGGAAGTTACACTTCGAGACAATGCAACTTACGAGGAACCAACAATTAGTATATTAGATCGTAAGGTACATCGTCTTAGAACCAAGGAAATTCCACTTGTTAAAGTTCTGTGAAAACATCATGATTTGGAAGAAGCAACCTAGGAGCTAGAAAGTGAGATGAAGAAAAAATATCCAGGTCTCTTCACCCAAAATACCAAACCAAACAGCATTGACGTGGATAGGTACAAATTTCGAGGATAAAATTTATTGTAAGGAGGGTAGGTTGTAATAATTGAAATGTTAGTGACGTAATAACCGAAATTTGAATTTAAAAACACATTTTTATTAGCACATACACATATATATTTATATATATATATATACATATATATATTTGTCATTTATATGCAATTAATTAGTTAGCATATAAGTATAAAGGGATATGCATTGATTAATATTAGATATATAGATTTGTTGGGTATTATACGCTTCTCTATTTGAATAAGAAAAATAATATTTTTAGTATGATATTAATATAGAAAAGTATGTGTATAAAGTATTAATTAGATGCACTCATGAAAATAATATATCGTTTAGTATGATAGTAATATACACAGAGAAGTATATGTGTAAAGGAAATGCAATCATGAATGAAATATCTCATTTGGTGAGATGTTAAGGAAATGATAGTCCCACATTGGAAAGATAGAAACACTATTTGGAAGAGGGCCCTATATAAACCCCCCTACTCCACCCATTTCATTCATCCCAAAGACAAGAGTTGAAAATTTCTCTTGCTCTCTCTCTTTGCCTTCTTCTTGGCAACCTTAGTTTTAGTTCTTCTTTGCTTGAGCTATTCTAAATAGTTCGCGAAGTAGTAGCAACGAAGTGTTACAAAAAATTTAGGAAGCGATCTCGAGGTGAGTTTCTTTCCTTTCTTTTAATTTATTATTTTGATTTAGATAATGCTTGCTTGTTTGTTAGTTTGATTCTATTCTTTGCATTTGTGTCATTCAATTATCATGTTGTTTATGACCAAGAGAGTATACTCTGTAGTTGCATCTTGCACGATCTTCTACATCAGAAAACAAAAGTCATTTTTCCTGTTTGAGAGAGTATGCTCTATAGTTGCGTCCCGTACGATCTTCTACATCAGAAATCGAAAATCTGTGCTTCTGTTGATTTATGATGTTATACTATTGGTGTGTTTATTTACTGTTGAAATATTTATTTACTATGCTCTTGCATACAAAAATAAGATTAAATAAGATTTCAACCACGTACCAGTACGGGGGACTTTCTGTGTTCCATGTAAAATTTGGAACTGGCTATCAATACTGACACTAGAATGGAAGGGGTTTCGAGAATGATCCTACTAGAAATGGGTTTGAGTTTCAGAATTGATCTCTCTCCCTAGATCTGGGGCACTAAGGTTATTCCTATTCGGTCTAAATTATGACTGAATTAATATATTGGTTGAACCGAATTAACCTCTGAAAGTGTTTGATATGTTTGCATTGTTTGATTGAAATAATGGATTAAATAGATGGAATGATTCACTGAGCTTTTTAGCTCACCCCCCTATTTTTCACATCTCAGGGAATTAATTAGGTTATGAGAAAATTTATCTACTGAAAGTTTTTATTTATTTCAATGTAGGGCGCATCGGCCCAAGCTAAATCATGTATTTCAGCTTTGAATTTATATTTCGCTATAATGGATTATTGTACTTAAAATTTTTGAATGAATAAATGAAGAATCTTATTTGCTATAATGTCATTTAGTACATAGACTAATGTACACAGGAACCCTAATGCATTTGGGTCTAAGAAGAAGAAAATCTAGCACAGGCCCGTCTCCCAGGCATCCCAAGATTTTTTTGATCAAAGAGAGTTGAACCGTCAGATAACGTGGAAAATGGGACTTGGGAGGCGGGGTGTTACATATACTGCTTAAGTTTTCTACATAAACTTCATATTTCTTCAGGAAATAATGTTTTCAAAAATGAACAAGTTTTCTATTTCACTATTTTGCAAGAAAATGTTTTCAAAAGAATTAATCAATGGTTGTTTAGCAAATAAAACAGAGTAATAAAGTTTAGAAAATGGGAGTGTTATAACTGTATTATTAAAGCACAAGTACTAGGTCTACTAGGTAGATGTTTTACTAGGGTAGATGTTGGTTGTAACACCCTACCTCCCAAAGGCCATCTCACTAGACATAATTATTAGATGCCCTCAATTAAAGCTACTAATTTCAAAATGATCTTTTCTTAAGCACAATAGGGCTAGATGAGAGACGTGATGTTACAAATTTATTCTTTATTTGACTAACCTCATATTATCCTAAAGTTACAAGGATATATCAAATCTTAAAATCATACAATTAAACAATGTAAACAATTTTATAAACAAATAATATCAATTAAATTTAGAAAATAAGTTACATATCTAGAGTATTCTTCAAATGAAACATACTAAATACTAGAATTTCTAAAACAAATTTAAAACTCAATAAACATGGCTATCATGAGGCCCCATTACCTCTCATTGTCCATATAAATATGATATAAAACAATTGAAATCATCGAGGTCAACATGCCTAACACAATAGATAAAGGAAAGAGAAAAAACCATGTGACTAAGACATCTTCTGAGGATACCTATCATTATATCCCTCTCAAACATACTTAACAAATTCATCTCATTGGTCAACTAAAAAGTTAAACAATTGAGTGAGCTACGGTATATATGACAAACATTTTCACACATTAACCATTTCAATCAATAGGTTGTTCTAGGATTGTTGTTAAGATTAAAAGAGATTGCCCTTAGTGTCCCCTTGTGGTTCATGATATTATTCGTAAATAATGCCTGAAAGTCGGTTATTATTCAGGACCATATTTGTGGAATGAAGTTAAATGTGACCCTCAATTTTACCTCACAAAGAATATCAAAGAATAAATAGTTAAAGTGGAGTCTAACTTAGGGATACCCATGATGGCACCAAATGATTGGTTATCACCCTAGTACATGATTAATGATCTTATTTTATCTTTCTTTAGTGTTTTGGCATTCTCCCAACTCTAATTCACCTTTGAGGGGAGCTTGGGGGGACCCAAGACCTCCATGGAAGGGGAGCTTATGGAAGAAGCTAGAGAGAAAATTGTGGAATGCTCTAGAGAGTCTAGAAGTTTCCTTGTCTGTGAATTCATTAACACGTGGCATGATCATAACTGTCCATTGTACATAGGGGAGTCTATACCCAACCAAAAGAGTCCAAAGCAAGCAGTAAGGGAAGAAGGGTGCCAAATAATCCATTGTTGATGGACAGCTAGTTGTAGGTGTTATTATTAGATAATGAGTGGAGCCACTTGACTGCTCCTAATGACGACTGATGCTTATAGAGTAGAATAAGGTCTATTTTGTTCATTGAGGGCTTTGAGACAAGTGGCGTCACCTTAATGCCAGCAAAATTCTTCCAATGCTACTTAAGTCGGGTTTAGTTCGGCTTCTTCCTAAGCGTTAGCCACCAAATCCAATCTTCTTCTAGAAATCCAAATGATCCAATAATTCCTTCGATTTTTCAGGTTATCTATCTTTTGGTGGGTATCTGAATAAAGAAAAACTTCTATGGTAAGAAGCAAGAAATGCTTGAGTTTATGACTCCTGCTGTCGAGACCCCACCTACCACCTCATATAGGTGGTATGACGGACATAATAGTGAAATAAGTCTACTCCTCAATCAAACTTGCTGACTACGTTTAACCCTAACTATCGAAACATTTATAATATTCAGAGTGCAACAATAACAAGTTAAGTGAAAGTATTTAACATTAATTACCTTAACAGAGTCCAATTCAACTTTACATTTTTTTTTCAAAACTTATACATACTAATTTAAAAATACCAAAAATAGCAAAACAAACAACCTACTAGGGATAGGCTGGAAAAGATCATGCAATTAGCACACCTTTCCCCTTATCCACACTGAACAAACCAGAAATGTTAAGAGTAGTGAACTTGATATCCAGGTGAGCCCGGTGAGTAGCAAAAGATATATCTACTTAAGTCTAAAATTCTGCATGCAATGCAACAAGCAACATCACAATTATTCAATAAAAATGCAACACCAAATAGCACACACAATCATCAACATATAAAAATGCAACAGCCTAATATGCCATGGCTCAAGGGTCCGGCATTTAAACTTGGCACCCTTCTTTTTTTTTTAAGGATCTATTGGTCATACTACCATTTCGAACAGATGTGACCATGTCCAAACCATACTTTGATATCAATCGTCGATCGTGGCCCACTAACTAGGCCACACTATCATATCTCGACGATCGTGGCCCACCGACTAGTTGGTACAATCGCCACCCACGAAGAAGTAAAGTGTGCAATCTACCACTCTAAATATATCCATAGAGTGTACCAATGTACCACTCTTATCTCAAGAATATCACGATCCAATGTTTACACCTCGAAACCTCTCATAATTAGGCCAGGTCAACACATCTAAAGATCTGCTGATCACTCCTATCTTAAAGCTATCACGATCCAATGTTTGCACCTCAGAACCTTTCATACTTAGGTCAGGTCGGCACATCTAAAAACTCATCGATCAGTTCTATCTCAAAACTATCATGATCCAATGTCCGCACCTCGGAACCTCTCATCCTGAGGCCCAGTCAGTACATTTGAAGCTCTGTACTTCTATCTTAAGACTATCACGATCCAATGTCCGCACCTCAAAACCTCGAATCTTGAGGCCAAGTCAACACATCTGAAGATCAATCCTATCTCAATACAATATGTAACGCATGTATCACACAGTAATGTAATAACAATAAGTAGAATAAAAGGTTAACTAAATAAATCATACTACTACTCACAGACTAGATCCAGTGTTGATGTTCTCCTAGCCGCTCGTCGCATCTCCCAATATCAAGCCAAACACCAAAAGCTTACACTATTAACACGCGTTTCATTTTTGGTATACGCTACGTAAACTCTTCACAAATTTGTTGTAATATACAATAAATAGAAAAAAATTAATTATTTTCTATGTTACACATTTTTTCATGTGAAGTAATTTACAATGCTATACAACATTATATATATATATATATATATATATATAATGTTATATTTATAACATTACACAATTAATCATAACCTTATATGTTAATCAATTGTATAACATTATATGTAATCAATTAACATTTTTGTAACATTTATCACACGTATATAACCTTGTATATCATATAATATTAATCTACACATTATTTCTCCAATTACATAAATGCAAATTTAATATACCTATTGATCTTTAAAATCCTAGTTTTAGTGTCTTTGAATTCAAAATTTCATCTTGGACATTTCAATATTCGCCAACTAAAATTTTAATGCTAATATGTATACCCCCTAAGTGTTAACTTCCAATTACCATATATTTTACTCATTGATCTAAACTATATATATATATATATATATATATATATTGTGTAGTTTTACTTCTAATAAAAATACACCCTAGTTTGTGTTCACACAATTGGCTAACACTTTCATTGAAAACTATACTAGAAAAGCTATAATTCATAACTTTTATAACAATTCTGAACTGAAAATAAGTATATGTAAAAATAAGTTACCCAAAGTGATGATCTTCGAGAATTAACAACCTTTTTCTTCCCTCTTTTCTTTCCTTTTTCTTCTCTTTTTTCTCCTTTTGCTCTCTTTCCCTTCAGTTTGTTTCTCTCTCTCAAATTTTCTTTCTTCGTTTTTTTCTTTTCTCTCGAATGGGAATTGTAAGCAAGAAGAAGGATTGAGCACCCTTTATATAAAAAATTTTGGGGTGGGTTCCATTGTCAATAAGTCAACAATTGTCTTTATTCTTTCTTATCTACACACTTCATACAATATTATCCTCTTATTATTGTTGTTGTTGTTGTTATTTTTTCCATCTTATCCATATAGATATATTCTTTCATTATATATACATACATACGTCCATACATAAATACATACAAATATATATATATATATATAAGCGTGACCATATACAAGCTGGGAAGACGATAGGATGTTACTACACGTTAGTACTATATGTGTGGCCAATTACCACTAAGGTGGGGATTAGTACACCTCTAATTTCATTTATATATACATCCCTTCTAGTGTAGAATCATTTATCCTAATTTCCTCCTAAGTTCATGTTCCTAAGGGTCATTCTAGTTTATTTTGGTCCTCTTGAATTCCATTTTAAGGATCCCCAAACATTTATCAAATAGTACACGAAAGATCAAAAGTTTTGAAAATCATTTTTCTCAAAGCTCTTTTGACTACCTTAACAGTGGTTGGTACAATAGAGGTAGTAGTAGGCATTACCATAGTAATGAGACTAGTTTTTCTTTTTCTTTTGTTTTGTTTTGTTTTTTTTTTTTTTTTTTGAATTGTGTTCTAACTACCATTGTAGTGCATTATAAGCACATTTTCAAGTGTCTTTTTGAGGCCCTCTTGATTTTAATTTTATGCATTCTATATCTTACTTTGTTCATCTTTCAATGCTCTATGAAAGTATGGTATTTGGGCCCTTTATTTCTAGAGATTTATGGTAAAAAGTTTCATTTTCCTTCATTATTCAAGGTTTGATAGTAACAACATTTGCACTGTAACCATCAAATTTTGGAGACTTGTTTCTCCCCACTCGGATCACCATTTCCCATCCTTTTTGTGCCATTTCGAAGAAGACATTGGGTAAATTTTGAAGGTATGGGGATCAAAGTCTAAAACACATATTATTGATATAAAAAATGAGTCCAAAGTATGTTGGTCATTAAGTCTTTGAGACTTGGATTTGGGTTTGGAATCACCCAAGTTCGTGAATACAATTATAGAGCTATAATCCATGAAATTAAGCCATTGTTAAGGCATCGTGATCATGGAAAAGGCCACAATCTGATGAGGTTTTGTTCTCAATACATTTTGGTTTGTGACATGTGCAAGGAGTTGCAAAGGTTGGTCGGACATAATTGTTTCTATCATGAGCTATGGTGTTTATAGCTTGGTCTCATTTCAACATATATGCAAATTTAGATGAAGAGTGGTTGAAGAATACTTACAAGGGGGTCTTAGCTAGATATTTCTCAAGATCCTCAAGGCACAACTACTCTCTATCTCATGCTCACACCCAAACCTCTACTTTTCCTTCCTTTGAGAATGGTATGTGCAAAGGTGTTGTTGGGTGTTCTAACCAAATGGAGAATGTGTTCCAACCCTATGCTTCTCCAAGGCAGGCCACCTACACTTGTATGAAAAGGAAATTGTGTAGGTGCCCTTTTTCTCACCTCTTCTTGTAACACCCTATATTTTAGTTAAACACTTAAATTGATTAAACAAAAATAGATGTGTATGAATATACATATATGTATTGACAACATGTACATATATGTAAATTTAATTATACTCATGTATTAAAATATATGTTACATATATAAATTAAGTAAATACTCTTAAGATTATATTTTTTTTGAGACATGTCAAGTCTTAGGGGAGGTTTTATCAAAAATTTTTTGTGGATATTGATGAATACAAGTATTGAGAGGCCAAAACAATATTATGAGTGTAGATGTAACATATATGGTCTTATGTGTCAATCGTGACATCACTAAAAATGTAAGTTCATCCTCTGCTTTTTTTTTGTTAGTGGGTCGTGGGATTCTCTTTTCATGAATTTGGTTTGATCTTATTCCTTAGTTCATGGCTAATGAGATTCAAATGTAAACTATTTCAAGTCATCTTTGTGGCCTTTCAATAGCCAGAAGATTGATGAAGAGACAAGCGTCAAAAGTTCTTCTTAGATTGCTCAAAATCTATTTGTACCAAAATTTTGCCAAAAATGTTTTTAGTACTGGACTAGTGGAACCCATTATCACGGTAGTTAGTGAAATCCCAAGTTTGAGTCTTTTTTCTAAGTTTTTGCTTTGAATACAATGGTAGTTTGGGTCATTATCACAATAATACATGTATTTCATGATACTTGGTCAATTCTTGTTGGTTAAGGTTGAATTTTATTAAGATTCTAAGTTATTTAAGACCAAAATTATGGAATATTACATCAATTTTAAACAAAAAGTTGTAAAAATTCTCAGAAAACTGAGCTTCTATAGGTTTTACTTTGATTAGAATGACTCTTTTGCCTCAGAGAGGTAAAATTACCATATATGTATTCGCCTTTTAGGATTCAAATATCATGTTTACTATGCCGTGAAAATTTTTTAGTCTAATTTTTTAATATTTTATTTTGTGTTTATCCATTATTTAATGTGGTTTTGTGATTTATAAGATTTATTTATTTAAACTAATTTTTTAATTATTTATTTCAAAATTTTATGAAAATTCTAGGTATTACATTGCATTTATCCAACATACTGGATGATACCTTAGAATAGAAGGGAATGAGGATATAAGTTAGAGACTTCAAACTAATTTATCCTTATTTGGTCAAAATCCAAGATTGGGAAGAGCCTACGTTTTTACTCAATATTGGAATTCTAGGGGATTGAGTATGTTAAGGAATGTCAATCTCAGTGAATGAAAAACCTTCAATGGTGAGTGGTTGGTCAATTTGAAAAAGCTTGTGAACATGCACTCAGTCGGTGTAGGACTTCTAGATATGGAAAAGCTTGGGAGGCTTTAAAAAATATTTGCAAAATTATTTGGACGTAATGGCAATCCTATGTTGTTGCACTAGCCAATGCATTACATTAGTGTGGAACTTTGAAATCCTAAGGAAAGAGCAAAAGCTTTGTCTTATACTATGATGGTGTGTCATGTGTTGATTGATTGCTTGTTGATATTATGCATGCTAAATTTTATGTATATATGTTGAATCCAAAAACTTGTACCTAATGCAAATTGTACATTACCCAAAAAAATTTTAGCTTTAATTAATGTAATACCCTAAAAATCCTATACTTAATGAAATGAGAATTTTAATATCAATTGGATGCAATTTGGATGAGAAATAAAATAGGGACCATTTTATGGGCAAATATAGCAGGTCCAAATCCTCATCTAGTAACCCTTAGGACCTCAAAATGACTTAAAATTTCATGATGACATGAACTAAACAAATAGACAACATATCCAAAAATCAGCTAAATTCGACAAGAATTGGGGTTTCATTTGCCTAACACCCTTCAGGGGAGT
Organism: Tinospora cordifolia; assembly: GCA_030144865.1. Lineage (NCBI taxonomy): Eukaryota > Viridiplantae > Streptophyta > Magnoliopsida > Ranunculales > Menispermaceae > Tinospora > Tinospora cordifolia. The sequence continues at coordinate 6,664 of JAJIYU010008861.1, read as the reverse complement.
CTAAATTAGGAAAGTAAATAAAACGTAAATCACTCTAGTCAAATAATCATTTGGAAATGTGTATTAGTCTATTATAAACACACAAATATAGATCAAAGCCATTAATTCGTAATAAATAATGAGATATGAGTGTTTATTAAATTCATGTGGACTCATAAATGCATGACTACCCCTAAACATGTGCAAACAACATAGGTGGAACACCATGATTATGTACACCCTCACCCTACCCAACCTCAATGGGACGTTGCCTTTGTTTGAAATCATGTAGAATGATCCCATGTGCCAAGAAAATGATCGAGTATACCACACCTATGAGGAACCATGAAGAATGATATCATATACACCACATTTTGATCATGTGCACCGTGCCCTATTACACAAATCGGTTCATGTGTGTGTTTATGTGTGTGCAAACATGTGAGCAATCCTAATTAGAAGTGTCTAAGTGATTAACCATGCTCACACACCAAGAAGAAACAAAAAAAATTAGAAAGAGGAAAGTTTCCTCAATTATAAAACCTTAGCCGTCACTTGTGCTTATGCAACCTAATTGGAAGTTTCTAAACCTTAGATCTTCTCTAATCTTGATGTCCAAGAAGATCCACATGCTGTGTGCACAAACCAAGCAACAAGTGAACCATGGACCCTAGAGAACACATACACAATGACACCAAGAATAAGATTTTTCCTATAATGCATGTGTGGTGCCCAAGCAAATGAATTAATTAGAAAACATGCCATGAGCACAAAATCAGACCTAGATGGGACGTCCTAAGTGATTTAGAAGTGATTCTAAAGTTGATTTGTGTTAACACAGATAAAGGAAACCAAATGAGGACCACATCTTGGAAATTAGAAACCATATCTTGCAAACTTCCAAACCGTGCACACTTTGGCTTGTGGAAAGTTGCTCAACTTGTGAAGAAACCCTAATCTAAGATGCCCAAACCATGGCCACCTTGCCTCGTGAAAATCTCTATAGACCTCCCTTGTGCACACTTATTCTTCATCTCAAAGCAAAGAGTTGACACTTCCCTCTTAACTTGTTCTAGCCTTCTTTTTGGTAACCCTTTTGTTCTTGAGTGATCTTGTAATAACCCAAAATTTTGTCAAATAATTTAAAATAAATAAAAGAAGTTAAGTGGATTAATTTCTAAGATTTTAAAAAAAATTTGGGTACGAATTGTGGGTTGGCACATGAAAAATAAAATATATTGGAACTATAATACAAAATAGGCAAATAAGACCTTAATTTGATAATTAGATGAAATTTTAATTTAGTAGAATTAATTATGAAATTTAAAGAGTTGATAAAAATAATAATAAATAAAGTATGTATATATATATATATATATATATATATATATATATATATACATATAGGTTAATATGTGTATGAATAATGTGTGTTAGCATAATAAATGTTAATACTACATATTATAGGAATATGTAAATAGAAAAATTTACTTAAATAAATAAAAATGTAGTATACTTATATTTATTTAAAATAAATGAAACATTATATAAATATCAATTTATAATTACATAAATTATTATCTAAAAATGAAATATAAAATAAATAAAAATATATGGAAATGAAAAATGCAGATTATTTAATTATGGGCATTAAAAATATTAAAGAAATAGAAAAATATCTAATAAATGTAATATTAAATAATTAGAAAAGGGAAAAATTAGCAAAATAGAAGGATATGTGCAATAACCCATATCTACACAAATTAGGAAGTGGAATTGAGTTTATAATTGGCAAAACTCGGATAATAGAAGCTTTAGAAGTTGATTTTGATAATAAAAATTGCATCCAATGGCCAGAATCAAGTAATATTCACGATCTGCAATCCGACGGCCTAGAGCAAGATCGCACTGAACGCCCTGGAACACCGAATCACCAAAGATCGGACGGTCTACAATCAACAGTTCGATCCAACAGTCTAGATCGAGGTGCTCAAACAAGTACTACTACCGAGGATCATCCGACGTACCGGGCGAGTTTCGTTGATCGATTTCGCGATCCGGCATGTTGCGCTCGAGGAAATCGGACGATGCAAACGCGATTCGTTGATCGCAAATGGTGAGGCGCTTAAGAATGATCCAACGACCGAGATCTCACTCGCCTAATCCAGCAGCTGATGATGCACGCGCCAAACCGAATTCGCGATCCTGTGCTACACTCGAGAATGATCCAAGCATCTAGATCAAAGTCGAGAATTGTAATCGTGATCTGAGATGCACGTGTGCGATTCGAGAAAGATCGGACGATCCAGATCAAAGCTGAGAATCGTAATCGCGATCCAAAATGCGCGTGCGTGATTCGAGGAAGATCTGACGATCTAGATCAAATGCTCCAAAAATAAAAACCAAAAAATTCGAATAATCCGAATAAATGCTTAAAAGAAATCCAAAAATTAGTTTCTAAATTCCCAAAAATTTCCAAAAAATTCACTTGCTAATCTCCTATGCTTGGGGGGCACGAAATTTTGAAGAATTGGCAAGTTTTCCACAAGATGACACCATAAACTTGTCATTTTCTACCCTTTTGAACTCTATATAAAGACCCCCTATGCTCACAATTCATCTCATCCTAAGAAACAAGAGTTGCATTGTCATCTTGTTCTCTAAGCCCTCTTCTTGGCTCCCTTTCTCACCATTCTTTTCCCTCTTGAGTGTGAGAAGTTCTTGGTATGGAGATTCTTCTTAAGAGTTCTTGAGTTTTTGGAAGCCTTGAAGAATTGAAACTCTACTGGATTTCAAAGGTGTGCAAAAGAAACGTATTTAAGGTGGAAGTGACTTCTAACTTCTACTTCTTTATTTTAATTTGAATAAGTCTTGCATGTGTGATAATGTTTTGAAGATGATTGATTGAACATATGTTTTAATATGCATGCTTTATTTATTTGATGTGCCATGAATATACATGTTATGCATGTTTAGAAATTAAGAATATTGATGCATGTTGTACATAAATTGTGTCATGAATAAATATTTAATAATTCATGTTTTGTATATGTTGCATCGATGGTTTAATCCGATATTGTGTGTTTTATCACTAAGAAAAGATTAAATAATGATTCAATCCACGTACCGACGCGATGATGGATTGCATAATGTCATCGTGTGTTTCCACCCCCCGACACCGCTTACCGATTTACCATTGACGATTTTGAACTGGGTTTCCAAGAGTGATCCCACTTCATAGATATTAGGGTTTGAGTTTTCGTTTGTCATTCTCTCTCCCTACGATGTGGAACATAGAAATCAACTTCTTTCAGTCTAAATGTCAACCATAAACAATAAATTTGTTTGAATCGCCTAATGTACAAAAGTGTTTGATATGCTTGGTTTGTTTGAATTGAAATAATGATTTAGATGTTTAGAAAGATCCACTGGGCTATGTGTTCACCCCTTCCTTCTATTTTTCAGGTAATTGATTTACATGAAGACCATGAAAATTAGTTAGGTTATTTTATTTAAAAGGTTTTTAATTTCTATGTAAGGGCATGTTGCCCAAGTTTTGAATCTTTCGTTGTAGTATTTTTTCTTCAAGATAAAATTATGTACTCAATTTTATTTAATTAATTGAGTTTATGAATTTCAGTTATTTCTTGTACTATTGCCTTATTAAAATTTTAAAATTTAAGTTATGTACTATTAAATACATTCAAGGCATGAAATAATTGAAAAAGAAAGAAAGTCAAGTGTGTGTCACTTGTAAAGTAACACTGGCCTGGCCCGCCGTTTGGTTTAGCCCACCGTCAAGAGAATGGTGGTCATGTCCAATGCTTAATGATGCGGGGTTTGGGGTGTTTTAGATCTTGAAGTATTCTTGAGTGTTTAAGTGTTTGATTGAGTGTTCTTAAGTTGTCTTTAAAGTGCTAGAAGTGTTGAAAAAAGGAACCTCTACATAAATTTTGAGAAAAAGCTTTATAAGGTTGATGGGATTTTCTACACTTCTACTTTACTAGCTTGAGTTTCTAGCATGTTCATGCATCTTTTATTTTTAGTTTAGCATGTTTATTTTCAGTTTTCAACATGTTTGGTCATGATTTAAGTTTTGATTATCATGTATGCATGTTTTGAGTATTCATGATACCATGTCATGTGTAGTTTCCATGCTTAAGTTTGATTTAAATTATGAAGCATGCTATGTATTGTTTTCATGCTTTTTGAATGTTTTATTCTTAATTTTACTATTTTGATTTTGGATTCATGAATGTGTGAGAATTAATTTTAAGACTTTGAAGTTAATGAACCACGTACTGTTATAGTAATCTAAGTGATGTTATGAGTGTTCTTTACATATATTAAGTGTATATGGGGCTTATTACTATGTGTGGATGGGTATAACCCAAAATACTTGGAATGTGGACATGAGATCCTTATTCCAATGGAATACGACAAGATGAATTGTCTTTCCATCCAAGAATGGAGTGTTTTGATAGAACATCAAGGGATTAAAACCCTTTCAGTCTTAATAACCAAGGATGTTGTTTGAATCGCCTAATTGTTTACAAGTGCTTGAATTTGGATGTGTTTTTGATTGAATTAGTAACTTAGTTGTTTATGGAATGATCCCCTGGGTTATGTGCTCACCCCTTCCCCTCTTATTTTTATGTAGACTATTGAGTATTTGATAGGGTTTTAAATTTGAAAATTTATATGTAAAGGCATGTTGCCCAAATTTTGATTATTTAAATTAATACTTCCGCTGAATTTAGTTTTTAATTTGAGTTATGTCCTCTTTTGTTATTTGAAATTCAAATGTGTACTTCTTTATCATTTTATTGAATGAATAAAGATTAAAGATTTCTTTTATCCCCCTTATAATAGTCTTATTAAATTAAAGTTAAATTGTTTGGGTTGTGTGCTCATTATGAATTAAAAAGACTTAAAATAACTGAAATAGAATGTAATGCAAGTTATGTACGTGTAATGTAACATGGCCCAGCCTGCCTTGTGATTAGCTAAACAATCAAGTCTTGGAGGTTGGGGTGTTAAAAAGGTGATATCAGAGCTGCTCTAGGTGTGATGCAAGTTTGAGTCCTGAGGACCGGACTGCTCCCAAGCGTGTGGATTGTAATATTTCACATCAGTCCGACACTAGAGCAATGCCTGGGCTAAGGTGGGGATAATATCTATACGTAGTGGGCCTTGGTTGTTACAATTAGCTATGATTTTAACCCTACTTAAGCATGATTAACAACAATTAACCATGGTTAAGAACTTGTTAACTCAACTAGTGTAATACCTCAAAATTTTGTTAACAAAAGTTATTAATGAAATAAAAAAAATTCATTGAGAAAAAAAAATCTAAGGAAAATGAAAGTGTGTTAATGGAAATACCAATTAAATAAAATTAATTATAAAATTTAATGAGCTGCTTTCATTTATTAAGAAATAAAGAATAGGAATAAAAATATATACAGGTATAGACATATATTTATAGGGTAAATTATGTGAGAATATTATAGGCGTGTTAAATACTAAATATTAGGAGAATATGTATATAGAAAAATATACATAATTGAATAAAAATTAAGTATACTTATATTTATAAAATAAATTAATAAGTATAACATTATATAAGTATCAATTACATTAAAAAAATGAAAGGAATATAAAATATATAGGCAAATAAAGAAATAAACAAAATAGAGAAATAGGGATTTTTTAATTGTTGGCAATATTAAAGAAATAGAAAAAATATCTAATAAATACAATATTAAAGAATTAGAAAGGAGAAAAATATTAGCAAGTAAATAAAATAGAAAAATATGTGCAATTTTGATGGAAACAAAATTATAAAGTCAAGTTGGATGTTAGGCAAAAATCCAAAATTAGAACATGAAATTCGATTAAAATCAAGAAAATATAACTCAAACCACATCCAACAGCTGAAAACCGTAGATCTGAACCCAATCACTTGATCTGACGGTCGCAACGTGAGCCGCACCAATGCCCGAGCGCACGAGATCATGGAAATCAGACGAACAGAAATGATCGAGGACGATCGAACGACCAGAATGAGTTTCGTTAATCGCGATATGCGTGTCTCGAAGACGATCCGAACATCCAGATCAAATTCGTGATTTGATAATCGTGAACCAATGTTGCACTCGAGGAAATCCGATGAAACGATTTCAATTGATCAAGAATCCTTGCTGCAATCGAGGATGATCCAAGCGTCCAGATCAGACCCGCACGATCGAAGATCAGACCACCACGATTGAGGAAAATCCAATGTCCAAATAGAATTCGAATTCGTTGATCATGATGTGCGTGTCTCGAGGACAATCTGAGCGTCCAAATTTATGCTCCGATAAAAAAAAACCAAAATCCGAATAAATCCAAGATAAATGCTTTAAAAATCCAAAAATTGGTTTCTAAATTCTCAAAAATTTCCAAATAAATTCACTTGCTAATCTCATATGTTTAGGGGGCACGAAATTTTGAAGAATTTGCAAGTTTCCCACAATATGACACCACAAACTTATCATTCTCTACCCTTTTGAACTCTATATAAACACCCCCCATGTTCACAATTCATCTCATCCCAAGAAACAAGAGTTGAATTGTCATCTTGTTCTCTAAGCCCTCTTCTTGGCTCCCCTTCTCACCATTCTTTTCCCTCTTGAGTGTGAGA
>JAJIYU010008860.1:0-17708 GCA_030144865.1 Tinospora cordifolia | reverse complement strand
GATACGGGGGACTTTCTGTGTTCCATGTAGAATTGGAACTGGCTGTCAATACTGACACCAGCATGGAACGGGTTTCAAAATGAACCCACTGGAAAGGGGTTTGAGTTTCAGCATTGATCTCTCTCCAGATCGGGAGCACAGAGGGTATTCTCGTTCGGTCTAAATTACGACTGAATTAATATATTGGGTGGATCGAATTAATCTCTGAAAGTGTTTGATCTGCTTGTATTGTCTGGTTTGAATAATGGATTAAATAGATGGAATGATTCACTGAGCTGTGTAGCTCACCCCCCTTATTTTTCACAACAGGAAATTGATTAGCCTGCGCGGAGATTGTTTCTTAGAAGGTTTTTATTTAATTTAATGTAGGGCAAATAGGCCCAAGTGAACTCTTGTATTTTTAGTTTTAAATTTATTTTTCGTTGTAATGGAATATTGTACCTAAAATTGTTAAATGATCAAATGAAGAATCTACTTTATTATGATGTTATTTTGTACATAAACTAATGTACACAGGAACCCTAATGCATTTGGGTCTAAGAAGAAGAAAATGTAGTACAGGCCCGTCTCCCGGGCATCCCATGGTTTTGATCAAATAGAATTGAACCGTCAGATGACGTGGAGGATGGGACTTGGGAGGCGGGGTGTTACAACTAGTCTCCTTCGTGTTGTTACTATGACTATGTTCTGATTGTATTAAATTAGCACATTGGCATGCATCATTGGTATGATTTAAATTATTGTTTATTTGCCTAGAAAGTATAAATATGATTATTTAATGAACTATATTACTTTTTTATTCTCATGTTTGTTAATAAATGATAACTTATGACTAGTTGTCAGGCTAAAGATAATTACCTTAAATGTTAATATAAGTCATGGTACATAAGAAATTGAGGTTAACAATTATCTTTGTAATGGAAAAGAAAAAAAGGGGGAATACAAATATGTAAAATAATATTAAAAATCTACCCTTTAATTACTCAAAAATCTAAAATAACAATAGAATAAGAAGTCACTCCAAAAACCTGCGACTCCTTACCTGATGAATGGATTTTGGAAGGGTAGTACTTGTGAGCCATGTGATTTTTGGCTCATTATTTTTCACATGTTGTAGTAAAGGCATAAGGCACCAATAGCCAAGCACCTGATACAGAGGCATTAGAAGATTTCTATTATGACTACCAGGATGCGAAGGAGCCAGCCGTTATAATAGATCACACCAACCCATCTTTAGGCGAGTAGAGTGTGGTAGTTGATCATTCTCCCCTTGGGGTGTAGATTTTTTTGGTAATTTTGTACCTTTTTGATATACTAGTGTTAGTGTTTTTTAAAAAACCATACCTTTGACTTAGATTTTAATTATAATACCACACTGGTACCTATTTCTACTATGCATGATAGTTGTTAATATATTTTTGGATATGATGTCATGGGAGATTAGGCTTGTTGTATGTGAGGATCATACACTACAGTGCCCCACGAACACATTGGTTTTTTTTTGAAAAAAAATATTGGCCTTTTTGTTATTACCCTTTTGGGCTAGTCCGTGTCAACAGTAATGACTGTCGATTCCTCGTACGCTGCATCATCTTGTATTCATATTTCCTCCTAGTGAATGATAAGAAAGGGGTCCGACTCTATAACACTCCGACTTTCGGTTCTCTTTTTATGACGAGTCATTGGGGCCGCAAGCGGAGATGAGGCGCCCATTCGGCGAGAGACGCCAAATCGGGTCATTCATCGAGAGCTGGAGGCTACTTCATTCCTTATGTTTCTATCTCATCATATCGTTCTTTAAACCCTTTTTTTCAAATAAGTGATGAAATCAATTTAAAATACACAATGATCATTAAAATGCCATTTTTTTGTCAATAAAATGAGATTCATCAAGACCATGTATACAACGGTTCTAAATACATACAAAATCAAAAGGAAAGCATATTTAACAAAATAAAACACTTTGCAGTGGATTAATAATTTCGTAATCATTTTTAAAGCATACTATGAAGACATAAACATGGCCGAACTAGCCTAAGTCCCAAAACATTTAATTTACATGTGAAATAGTTTAAAAGATGGAGGGCACATGCCTAGTTCAAATCATTTACAACAAAATGATAAAACATTAAACCAAAAACTTGATAACATCCCAGTGAGGTCTCAACCAAAATGATGGGCTCGCATGGCTGGTCGCTGCTGTAGTATCAATGATCATTGTAATGAAAATAATGGGGTGAGCTCAAGAGCCTAGTAGATCATCCCTACACATCAATACTATTACACAAACCAGAATACACAACATGCAAACATTTTCATTACATTGGGGCATTTTAAATACTTCATTAGCAATCCGTCGAGTTTCAAAGACCGAAAAAGCTCTACTTTTAGTGTCCTCGTGTTGTTCGGGAGTGAATCCGGGGGTAATGCCCAAGGGTCGGTTACCTTTTAGGACCACGATCTAAGGAGCAAGGTCCTAAGTGACTCATAGTCCAACAGATCAATCAACTATTGCAGCCAGCTTGGTTGGGACACCAACGATGACGCTATGCAGCCTATCATCGTCCCTATACGTAGAATTAAATTTTAATTTAATCTTCTTTAGTTTCACATTCCATTCCAATCCACACACAATCATCATAATTAACATTTCAAGTAAACTATCAGATATCTTCGACCATTCATGAAGATAAACGCATGAATTTTTTATCTATGCATGTTGTAATACAGGTAACCAAACATCATGGATACACATCAAATCATCCAATCAAGATCAATCAAGTAAGTCCAAGCATGCTTCTAAATACATAATAAGCTAACCAAACATCATGTTATGCATTCAAAATCTGAATAATACTAGTGGGCAAAGAAATCCCACCCACCTGATATTCAGTTCCCTTGAGTCGTTACTCCTATTTGTAGTCGCCTTAGATCTTCAGTCTACACCATTAAACATTTATAGCTCATGAGTTTGAAGCATTCTTCACTTGTTTAATAATAGTCCAACGGTTTCACAACATTTGCATCCCATGGTGTACACAAGGCCGAAACGAAAAACTGAGTCAGGAACTCATTACTGCGGTAATGCTTTGCATTACTACGGTCACCAAAACCGGCGATTGTGTTACAGTGGTCAGTTACCGCCATAATTAGTGGGGGTTGTGCATATTCTATATGTGTTATCGCGATAACTGCATGATTTCCAAAAGAGTCGCACTTTCATACTTACTCTTCGGCTCATCGTTCCCTCTAGTGTGTAACACCCCAATCCACATATATTAAACTTAAAACATGAATCTACACTAAGGAAAATTGCTATACCTTAGTGTTCCTTGCTTTCCCTCTTTGTTCTTCTTCAATACAATGCCTCAAGGCCTCCAATGTTCTTTTGTACAAATGATTTGGATGAAGCTCCAACTGATTTCTCCCTTTTCCAACATTACTCTTCACAAATCTATGCTTGAGAACAAGTGGAAAGGACTTTGAATGAGTTCAAATCCCTTTATAACTCAAAAGAAGTGAAAAGAAGTGAGGTTGAATAGCTTGACTAGGATTTGGAGAGAAAAAGACGAATGATGGTGCACAAAACCGAGATTAGGGTTTTTGATTCGAACATTACATATTTATAGGATCACAATATTATTGTAGTCATAAAAATCATTACCATGGTAATCGAGTATTACCGCAGTCACCTACCACAGTAACCAACACAATTGTTTTTTTGCATTTTCTAGGTTTTCTGCCAACATTACCACAGTTATAAAAGACATTACCGTGGTAATTAGTCATTATTGCAGTCATCGACCGCGGTAAACAGAACGATACATTTTTTCCCATTTTCTATGTTTGTCTGATAGTACCACGATAGTTACTTTCATTACTGCGGTAATCACATAAATGCGCAAATTTTAAACCTTCAAGTGATTTTCGATTTCATAGCATTTTTATAATTATTCTACATTTACTTATACATATTTCATGCAATCATTGGTTTAAAGTACTATTTCTTATTTATTTATTTACTTATTTGATATTTAAATTGTTGTAAAATACGTGGTGATCTTATTTAATTTTAGGCTATTAGATGTTCATACTTCCGTAACATAGATACGTGGAAAACGTTATGTATTAAAGACATATGATTAGGTAGGTCCAACTCACATGCACATTCTCCTACCCACTTTATAATCTCGAATGGACCAATGAATCTTAGTGACAACTTTCCTTTTTGTCCAAATTTTCTAATACCCTTCTAAGGACTAACTCTCAGGAATACCTTGCCACCTTCCTAGAATTCTAGGGGTATCCTCTGTCTATCAGCATGACTCTTCTATCTACTTTGAGCTGTCACTAATCTTTTTGGATCAATTTGACTTGTTCATGCATCTCTCCTATCAAATCAGGTCTTGTAAGCACTCGATCTTCCAACTCTACCCAACATGATGGTGATTTACAAGGTCTGCCATACAAAGCCTCGTAGGGTGCCATCTAAATTCTTGTTTGGTAACTATTATTGTAGGCAAATTCAGCTAGATATAAGTGTTTGCTCCAATAGTCCTTGAAATCAAGAACATATACTCTCAACATATCCTCTAAGATCTGTATTACCCTCTCTGATGTCCACCCATCTAAGGGTGAAATGTTATATTCATCGTCAATCTGGGACCCAACTATTTTTGTAGACTCTGCCATGATTGAGATGTGAACCTCACATCTCATTTTGATACTATAGTCTTGGGTACTCCATGTAGTCTCACAATCTCCTTAACCTAAAGTACCCCAGTTTACTAACTAGATTTGTGGATCTAATTGGTAGACAATAAGCTACATTCGTTAGACGATCAACTATAACCTACATAATGTCTTCCCCTTTCTAATTCTTAGGCAACATGCTTACAAAATCCATTGTGATGTTGTCCCAGTTCCACTCTAGAATGGGGATAGGTTGGAACAAACCCACCTTCTATGTTCAGCTTTCACCTGTTGACAAGTTAGACACTTAGATACATATGTTGCTATGTCTTTCTTCATTCCTTTCCACCAATAAACCTTTCGAAGATTTTGGTACATCTTGTTGCCTTCGAGATGTATAGTATATCTAGTCTAATGTGCCTCATCTAATATCATTTGCATTGTTTGTCCATACTCATGTATGCAAAATTTGTTGCCCAACCTTAGCATACCTTCTATATCAAGTTTGAAATTATTATATTTGCCCTGTTTAACACCTTCAATTATATCTAAGATCCAACTATCTTGTTTTTTATCTTCCTTAATCTATTGGAGTAGGTTTGACTGACATTCCATGGTAAATAATATAGCTCAATCTGCATTTGTTATAAAACCCAGATTATAACTCTCTATCAACTAGCACATTTGACCTTTTTCTTCCTTAGATTTACTATAGTTCCCCACTCAAGGCATCTGCTACCACATTCGCCTTTCCTAGATGATACTGAAGTTGAAAGTCATAATCTTTTAAGAATTCTATCTATCTTCTTTGTCTGAGGTTCAACTCCTTTTGAGTGTATATGTATTTCAGACTTTTATGATCTTAATACAAATCAAATCTATCTTCGAATAGGTAGTGTCTTAACATCTTCAAGGCAAAAACAATCACTGCTAGTTCCAAGTCATGAGTCGAATAATTCTATTCTTGCACCTTCAATTTTTGTGAGGCATATTCGACAACCTTACCATCCTGCATCAGTAAAACTCCTAAGCCATTCTTCAATGCATTAGTGTAGAGGGTATAACATACTCCATGTGTTGGGGTAATAAGTATTGGGGCTGAAGTCAGCCTCTTCTTCAACTCTTGGAAGGCAAACTCACACTATCTCCCAAATGAACTTAACTCTCTTCCTAGTTAGCTTTGTCATAGGATCTGCTAACTTAGATAAGTCTTCATTAGACCATCTGTAGTATCCTACTAACCCCAAGAAACTTTGAATCTCTATGATTGTCTTTGGTTGTTTCCAGTTCATGATAGCTTTTACTTTTTCTAGATCAATGAATATGCCTTCTGCTGGTACTACATAGCCTAGAAATTTCACCATCTTTATCCAAAAGTCACATTTGTTGAACTTAACATACAATTGATGATCTCTAAGAGTCTCCAAAACAATCTCCAAGTGCCTCACATGCTCCTCCTTTGATTTTGAGTAGATCAAAATGTCATCCACAAAAACCACTACAAATCGATCCAAGTGAGGTCTAAAAATTCCGTTCATCAAATCCGTAAAAGCTTTAGAAGTATTAGTTAAACTAAAAGGCATTAAAGTGAATTCAAAATGACCATATCTAGTTCTAAATGTCACTTTCGGAATGTTTGACTCTCTGATACGCAACTGGTGATATCTTAACCTGAGATCAAATCTTAGAAAAATGTATGGCTCCTCGTAATTGATCAAATAGGCCATCAATTCTAGGTAATGGGTGTTTATTCTTCATCATAATGTTGTTCAACTTCCTATAGTCGATACATAATCTCATAGATCTATCTTTCTTTTTCACAAATAGCAGTAGAACTCCCCAAGGTCATTCACTCAGGTAAATGAAACCTTTATACCAAAGCTCATCCAGTTGTTTCTTTACCTCCTTCAATTCCACTGGTGCCATTCTATAGGGTGGAATAACTATAGGATCAGTTCCTAGATAAATCTCGATTTTGAATTTTACCTCCCTTCTTGGTAATAGTCCTAGGAGGTCATCTGAAAATACATTAGCATAGTTTCTCACTATCATTAGGATTGTATTTAAGAATGACTCTCTAACACATCTTCATCTGTTAGCTTCGAAAAATCTTCTCCTTGGCTCATGCTGTACAACATTGCCGCCATTGGGTTTTTAGGTAGTCTTTACATTTCACCATAGATCTTCACCAACTCACCAGATGGTAAAGTCAATGTGATTCTCCATCTTGGGCAATCAATCTGAGCCTAATATTGGGTCAACCAATCCATGCCCAATATCACATCATATCCTTGGAAAGATAGTATTCTAAGGTCCATAGATATTAGTTTGTCCCCAAATCTGAATTCACATATATGAGTTTTTCAGGCAATTACTGTAGTTCCTATGGGTGTTGATACATATAAAGGTTCTAGTGGTATAGAAGTTACCAATTATAATCTTTTAACTAATTCTTCCAAAATAAATAACTTAGTAGCACCCAAATCAAACAACATTTTCATCGCAACATTAAATAGTAAAAATGTACCTTTGACAGTTGGCGTTGGGTCCTCCTGTCCATCCTCCATAGCATACACTTGGGCCTAGTTTTGTCTACCCTGCGGCTACTGCTATAGTTGAGGTTGTTGCGAGACACAATCACCTTGATTTCTTCCCTAACCATTGTTTGCCCCTAGTTCTATCTCTGTGGCCCTTGATTCTAACAATCCTTAGCAAGATGTCCTTTCTGGCCGCAATTAAAACATTCTCTTTCTCATCAAGCCAACTATTTATCTATTTTAGCATTATTCTGCTTGTTATTACCCAACATCTTGTTTCTATTTTTCAACATTTCAACTAATAGTGCCTTTTCCATGACATCTTTGTATGTCTTTAGGCCCATTGGCACCACTTCCTTTCGAATCTCTATCTTTATACCCTCAGCAAATCTATTAGCCTTTATATATTCCTCCCTAATCAGCTCAGGTGTAAACTTGACCAACTCAATGAACTTGGTCTCATATTCAGCTATAGTCATGTCCCTCTAGGTCAGTCTAATAAATTCAGACTGCATTTGCTTCCATGTTACCTGAGGGAAGAGTTTTTCATAGAATATTTCTTTAAATTTCTCCCAACTCATCTGTTTGAAATTAGTGTTTGGATCTGCCTTCAACATTCTCTACCAGCTCTTACCTAGTCCCTTAAACTGATGGGTAGCCAGTGCAACTCTACAAAGACTCGTTGTGCCCAATACATCCAAATGCTCATCAAGCTCTTGGTACCAGCGATTAGCTGTCATGCAATCAAACTTGCCATCAAACTAAGATGGGCGAAGTTTCTGCAACTCCATCAGCATTGCCCTTTGTTCCTTGTCCTCAATGTCATCTTGTGCCCTTTGATGAACTAGAATCTCAAGTAAGGGTGCTAATTGCTGCACGAGAATTTGCTTCTGATTCTGGACATATATTTGCGGTTGTGGCATCGCTTGTGGCTGCATCTATTGTAATGCCCTCATAATCTGCTCTATAACTCTCTTTGTGATCTCTGTCAATAACTAAAGAGTCAAAATATTCCTTGTTTGAGCCTCAATAGCATAGTAGCATTCACTTATGCCCCGTTCCCTATGGTTCAATGTCATCAGCTGCGGCAGCTCTTGTGGCATATATCTTAGGCCTAGCCATTTATCTACGACCAAATGTCCATTTAATTGTATAAACCAATTGTAAACATCCATATATACAACCAAAGTATTTATTTTCATATAGTAACATGACTCTAGATTCAAGTCTCTAAGTTTTTGTTCGTTCAGTGGCCTATTGGTTTATGCTTCTAAGTCCACAATGAGGTTGTTCTAAAACCTCTTTTTTTTGGGTACAAGATTTGGGCTCAATAATTAAAATTTTCATGATATACATAATTCAAAAATTCACACAAACATAACATGTAAGCAAAACAATCACACATATAATCATACAAGTTCACGCTAGCATAGAGAAACTTCCAAGCTTCCATCCATGCCTCTGAGTTTGAATGTCCCATACCACCTTGCCCGGCTACATAGACTTTTACTTAGAAATCTTACTACACCCATACAATTTTTGCAAATGTCTCGATGACTAAAGCATCCCAAACCCCGCTATACTCAACCTCCCATACCAGCTAAGCATAAGAAAACAACCTCTTCCAAAGTCACCAACTGCTTACCAAACATGGTCTGTCGATTTCCAAGTCCAGGATTCCTTCATAACTCAAATTCCTACGCATCCCATATCATGCAAAAACCAAAGATATAGAATCTTCTCGATCTCGTGTCCTGACCAATCAAGTGTTCCGTTATCACATTGTAATACCTTGAAAACTCTGTACTTGATGAAATAAATTCAATGTATATTCAGTGAAATATGGGTACAAAAAGAAATCGGGTTCATTTTAGGGCTAAATTTGGGAGGTTCCAAAACTCTTATTAGTGACCCTTAACGACCCAAAACAACTTGAAATAAAGTAAGGTGACATGAACGGACCAATTGGACAACATATCCAAAAATCAGGACAATTGGTCAAGATTAGGGTTTCATTTGCCTAACACCTTTCAAGGGAGTCTAAATTAGGAAAGAACTGAGAATAGGGGTACAAAATGACCCGAAATGAAATGGGATGACATAAACTAACAAAATAGATGACATACCCAAAAATCAAGACAATTGGCCAAAATTAGGATTTGCATTTGTCTAGTGACTTTAGTGGGTTCTAAATAAAGAAAATATGTGAAAGGAAAATTACTTTGGGTCAAACTATGCCTTTAATATTTTATTAAGTTCATGTGATTCCAAAACTATAGGTTAAAAACCATAATTCCTTGTAAATAAGGATATATTAATTTTTATTTGATTTTGTGAACCCATGAATGCATGACCACCCCTAAGCATGTGCAAGTCACATGGGTGAAACACCATGATCTTGTACACCCTCAACCTACCCAATTATATGAAACATAATGCATTGTTTGGAAACCATGAAGAGTGGTTCCATGCCTATTTGTAATGATTTGATGATTTAAAGAGATAAAGAAAAGTTTCCCATATGCATGAGAACACAAAAGAAAGAAAATAGAAAGTTTCCATGAACTCAATTATTTGTGATGATTTGATGATTTGGAACCATGATCATGTGTCTATGAAATGTAGATCATGTACACACTAATCAACCATGCTGGCGTCCAAGGAAGGAATAAGAAAGTTGTCATGTACTATACACACATGGTACACAAGTAAAGAACTCAATTAGCAAGTTGCCTATGTGTGACGCTTAAAAGAATAAAGGAAACAAAATCAACAAGTGATCACATTATCTAAATCATATGCATAAGAGAAAATAGTAAAGTTTTCTATTCAAATATACACTCATAAAGAGAAGGAAAGATTCCTTACTCACAAGATGTCACCAAATTAGAAACTCCTATTTATGTTTGCTCATGATGCCAAGAAAAGGAAAAATTCAAGATATGCTCACATGTACACTTACTAAACTAGATATGCTCACAAAATCTCTTTAAAGAGGACGTCCTAACACATTCCAAATCTGATTTTATGATCACACTTAAATAAGAAAGCACATATAAGCTCACACATGAATAGAAAGCCTTAGTGGTCCCAATTTCCAAACCATGAGCACATTTTCCCTATTATATGCAAACCATCCCATGAGTGTTTGGAAACTTGCCCAAACTTTATGAGCTGCCCTAGCTACCCAAGATGTCCCCTTATGCTCACTAAAAACCTATATAAACCCCATCTAGTCTCTCATTCCTCTCATCCGAAAAATAAGAGCTGAGATTTCTTCTTGTTCTTTCTAAAGCCTTCTTCTTGGCATCTCTTCTTACGTCCCTTTTCTTTTGTGCTCATAAGTGAGAAGCTTTGATTTTAGTATTATAGTGAGTTGATTTGACTGATTTTTGTTGGTGTTTGGAAGTGCTTGGACGTTGGGAACCTTTGCTGAATTTTTGGGAGAATACATCATAAGGTGGAGGAAATTTCTATAACACTATCTTCTTATTTTGAATTCCTAGCATGTTCATGCATGTTTAGTTTAGATTTCATTATGTTTAATATTAGTTATAAGCATGTTTAATCATGTTTTATTTTTCAGTTTAGCATGTTTTTATGTTCTAATCACTCATGAGAGCATGTCGTGTTTAGAATCTATGTTTAGGATTTATTTTAAAGCTGCAAGCATGCCATATGTTGTTTCCATGCTTTCTTGGTTGTTTAAAATTCTGAGATTTATATTCTAAATTTATTTTCATGATTATATGATTTTAAACATGAGAAAGTGAAGATGAGAACCATGTACTGTCATAGTGACTCATATGGGTGTTCTTAACGCATGTTTGGAGTGTGTGGTTGCAAAGTGCAAGTAAGGAATACTTGGTATCTAACATCCAATGGAAAGTAACAAAGAAACGTCTTTTCACCCTAAAGAGGGGTATCTAAATTAAGAACATCAAGGGATTAAAATCCCTTTCAGTCATAACGTCAACTTGAGCCAATTTGATATATGAATCACTTAATGTTTGAAAGTGTGTGAATTTGGATGTGTTAGAAATTTGAAAACAAGCTAGTCGTTTGATGGATGATCCACTGGACTATGTACTTACCCCTTTCTTTTTAACACTTTCAAGAAATTGAATATGATGGCAATGGAAATCTGATAATAGCTATATTTAGAAAGTTTTTATTTTGAGAAGTTTTTTTTCAATGTAAAAACATGTTGCCCGCTTTAGATTTATTTGACTTCAACTGAATTTTATTTCAATTTTTCTAAAGCATGTAATCTTTTATTTATTTGAGTAAACAAGAGTTTAAAGTATGTACTCTTTTATTTTATTAAGTATGTAAAGAGTGAATATTTCTTTTATCTCTATTGTAATATTCTTATTAAATTTGAAGTTAAATAATTGAGTTGTGTGCTCATTGAAAAATGATAAAATTTGAGATAATAGAAAGTGATGCAAGTTACGTACTTATAAATGTAACATAGGGCCCAACCTGCCTTGTGGTTGGAGTATTACACACATATTTTCAATCTTTAACCTATGTCCTAGAAGCTTTTATTTATGATCTACTGTGCTACCTTGATAACATCCTAAACTATAGTTAAGGTCTTTTCTTAGACCTAAGTATTCAACATCACTACTGCATAGTTCCTCCATCAGAATGACAACCCATAGTCTAAACCTTAGACTCTTGCCCAGTACTTTACAACTTAGGCTCTAACATTTGTCCAATACATCTACTAATTGAGCTCTGATACCAACTTTGGTATCAGATTAAACATTTTTTTTCCAGTGAGCTGCAACTTGAGCTCTGATACCACCTTTGCAACACCCCCGTTCTCGAACCTTTCACAATTGACACGTTTGTCTCATAGTTAGGGACGTATATGCAGGTACTCCTACTTTTGTCACATTTTACTATTCAAGAACTAGGATATAACTAATTTCTCGCATCACCGACCTCCTGGTTGCACCAAGTTGCAACCCATAAAATATCATATTGAACAAACATAATAATTCATACTTAAATCCAAACTTACCTATTATTTTCCATTTTAATCACATGAGATGTCTCATAGGTGTGTTCCTATGCTGTCATTTTGCTTTCTTAAGTTGTACTTGGGCTCACATATTAGCCACATGGCACTTTCAATTTAAATGGATTTTGGACCCACAATTTGCTAGTTATAATTGAATTTCATCTATTGATTTTTTTTTTATTAATTTATTATGATCATTTCTTAAAATTATATGTGGTTACATTGTTACATTTTACAAGTGAAAATTGCCAAATTAGACTTATTTTATATATAAATTTTACTAGAATTTATTAATTAATTTTATTCCTATGTACATTATTACTCGTATGTACATATACTTTATTTTATCACATTTTTGTTCAATTAATTTAAATAGTTTATGATATTTTTTAGAATATTTTTTTTGGACATTTAAATATGCTTTATTTTATAAAAATTATTTACAAACATTTTGGATGAGTGCACACATGTCAAATTTTAGGTAAAATGACAATTTTATCCCTAAGTGAAAAAATTACTACTTTCGCCCTAATTGGTCAAAGTGATCATTTATATGTAAATTATTCTCTTCTCATCACTTTGGACTTTTGTAAGTCACTTTTCATGTGAAATGAATATTTTATCCTTGGGTAACAAAATTATCATTTTGCTATTGGATTAGTTATCCATAGAAAGTTGTGAGAATTTTTCAAAAAACCTAACGTTAGTTTTCTTAAGTTTTACTTCACAAAAGATGAACTTTTTGCCCTCAAAATGGTGAACTTACTATTTTACTCATATAGGTTAAATTAAGACTTTCAAGATTAAGTAGCTTATCTTTAGGTTTTTTGTGCCCTAAAAATTTTAAATCTTATTTTTTTAATTATTTTATTTCATGTTTATTGATTATTTCATGTGATTTTTGTAATTTATATAGTTTATTTATTTATTTATTTATTTTAGATGAATGTTATTTAATCATGTCAGGACCCCTTCCCTAGGGTGATATATCACCCCAACCCGCTAGAAACAGGTTTAAGCTCAACCACAAGGTGGGTTCGGATGAGCTTCTCCCAATTATGTCTGGCAATAGAATGGGGTGGCTTGCTCTGATCAACACTCCACTTTTTGCTCCGTCCATGGAGCGTATGAATCTCCTGGAATGTAGATAGACCTAAAGAAGAGGGAATGAAGGGATAGGAATAGGAATTATATAGCTATTGTAAAAAGGGGCACTCGTGGGAACATCTCTACTGACGAACCATTTCAATAGTACGGGTGCTGCCGTGCCACAAGGCACGACCATGGAAGTAATGAAAAAGAATGAGTTATGTAGTTGGACCATCCGCTCTCTAGGCGAAAGCAACAACTAACAATAACAAACAAGATGGAACTCATGTAGATGTACTTGCTTACTCCTTTCCTTTGAGACCTTATTAGTGCCCTCTTTGACAAAGACTTCCACTGCGGGTACTAGCATTAGCTATTCGGGTCTGTCCCGTTATAAATTTCAAAAGGGAGATCGACCAAAACAGAGGGTAGCGTGATACTGACAAGGTGGGTGGTTCTACGGGTGGGCTCAAGTCTGTGTACCCGACAAGATCGAGTGGTGTTTTCCGCTGGCACAGGTGGGACAGATGGTGGTCAAAATGGTGGTAAAGTGACTGTTGCTCAGTAAAAAGGTTAAGGAGGGCTTTTCTCACTCAAACAAGTATGAAAACTTCTGCCGTTTTGTATTCTTTCAGGTAATTGGGTCCTATGTTACATTTACAAGTACACAACTTGCATCTCAATTCTTTTATTTAAACACTTATTGAAAATGTTCATGGATACATCACAATGTATTAAATTTCAATTCAATAAGGTTATATAATTAGATAAAGGAATACTTCAAACTCTTTATTTATTCAAATAAACTAAAAAAAGTTACATTCTTAAATCAAAACTTGAGTACATAACTTTCAAAACTTAAATAAAATTCAACGGAAGTCTTAAATTCAAAATTTGACTAACATGCCCTTAAAATAAAACTTTCAAAACATAGAAATAATCTAATATCTACGGCCTTTATGATTTAAGTTAATTTCTTGAAAAATAAAAGGAATGGGTGAGCACATAGCCCAATGGATCATTCATTAAATAACTAAGTTACTATTTCAAATCAATAGCACATTCAAATTCAAACACTTTCATGCATTAAGTGATTCAAGCAACTTTTTGGTTGTAGTTGACGTTAAGACTAAAAAGGGTTCTACTCCCTTGATGTTCTTAATTTAGATACCCCTCTTTCAGGTGGAAAGACATTTATTTGTCACTTTTCATTAGATGTCATCTACCAAATATCCCTTAGTTGCGCCTTGCAACCACACACTCTAAGTATGTGTTAAGAACACCCATGGCACCTATACGAGTCAATATGGCAGTACGTGGTCCTTATCTTCAATTTCTTATATTTAAGAATCACATAATTATAAAAGAAATTTAAAAGGTAAATATCAAAATTTTAAACAACCAAGAAAGCATGAAAACATTACATCGCATGCTTGAAACATTGAATTAAATCTTAAACATAAATTCTAAGCATGACATGCTCTCATGAGTGATTAAAACATAAAAACATGCTAAATAAAATTAAAATATGATTAAACATGCTAAAACTAAAATAAGACATGTTGAAAATTAGAATTTAAACAAGCATAAACATGCTAAAAATTTAAAATAGCAAAGTAGAAGTTTAAGAAATCTCTTCCACCTTAATCCGAGTTTTTGTTGAATCCGACAGAGGTTCACCTTATTAACCACTTTCAAAACTTTAAACCACCAACAAGACTACTTCAACAACTCTTTAAAATATTGAAATAAGAACTTCTCACACAAAAGAGAAAAGAAGGTGAGAAGATGTGCCAAGAAGAGGGCAAAAACAAACAAAGAGGGAAGTGTCAACTCTTTGCTTTGGGATGAGATGAAAGTGAGCAAGGGGGGTTTATATAGATGTTCATGAGAGCATATGGGACATCCTAGGGCAGCCTTGGGCAGCTTGGGAAGCTCACAAAAATTTGGACAAGTTTCTATACATAAAGGGGATGGTTTGCATAAAGAGGGCAAGTGTGCTCATGGTTAAAAAGTGAGACTACTATGGCTTTCTAATTCAAAAGATATGAGTACAATCTTATTTCCTAACTATGTACAAACACAAAAGAGGTTTAAATCATATTCTAATTCAAATGGGACGTCCCCTATGTGTTCATGACAACTTTCCTTTTTGGTTTCCTTGCTTGCTCATCACACAAACACACAAGGAATACTTTCCTATTTTCTTATTCTTGGACATCAAGTATGGGTGCACAATATCAAATTTGAGGGGACACCATATAATAGTCAAAGATGCTCATCTTGGTTCCAAGAAACTATCTAAATAGGGTTACTCACATGTGTGCACACACACATGTACGTGGTTGGGCTGATTTTGGCTTAAGTAGGTGTAGGTGTACACCATCAAGTGGGTTGGCCATGACTTCATGGGTTTACAAAAATCAAATAAAAATTAATATCTCTTTATTTACATGGAATTATGATTTATATCCTATAGTTTTGGAATCCAATGAAAATTCAAATCTTGGCCAATTGTTCTGATTTTTAGATATTTCATTCATTTTGTTAGTTGATGTCATTCCATTTTGTTTCGATTAATTTTGATCCCCCGAAGTACCCTAAATGACAATTCTTTCTAATTTGGACTCCTTGAAGGTCGTTTGGCAAAAAAAAACCCTAACCTTGATCAATTGTTCTAATTTTTGGATGTGTTATCCCCTTAGTTGGTTTATGTCATCTCACTTCATTTTAAGTTATTTTGGGTTCTTAAGGGGCACTAAATGAGAGTTTTGGAACCTGCGAAATTTAGCCCTGAAATAAGCCCAGTTTTATTTTGCACCCAAATTTCACTGAATAAATGATAAATTTAAATTGAGTACAAAGAATTTAGGGTATTATAACCTACCCTCCTTAGAAAAATTTCGTCTTCAAACTTTGGACATAACTAAGGATTTCTAGTGAACAAGTATGGATACTTTGTCTTCATCTCCCTTTCGAGTTCCCAGGTAGCTTCTTCCACCCCATGATGTTTTTACAGTACCTTCACTAATAGGATATCCTTTGTTCACAAACTCTGTACTTTATGGTTGAGGATTCTGACTGTTGTTTCCTCGTAAGTAGCATCATCTTGAATATTCACTTCTTCCCAATGGATGATGTAAGAAGGGTCAGGTTCATACTTTCTCAACATGGATACATGGAATACATTATGAGCTGAAGTCATTCGGCTTGGTAGGTCCAACACATAAGCACATTCCCTGATTCTTTTAAGCATTTAAAAGGGTCGACAAACCTCATAGATAACTTTTCCTTGAATCTGAACCTCTTGATGCCCTTTTGAGGACTAATTCTCAAAAATACTTTGTGCCCAACTTGGAACTCTAGTGGTTTTCTCCTCTTGTCAGCATAGATCTTCTGATGACTTTGTGTTATAGTCAGCCTCTTCTGTATTAACTTGACTTTGTTATTCATTTCTTCCACCAAATATGGTCCTGTTAATAGATGATCCACGAGTTCAGCCCAAAAGATAGGTGATCTACAGGGCCTTCCATATAGAGCCTTGAATGGAGCCATCTTAAACTTGCCTGATAACTATTGTTATAGGCAAACTCTACCGAGTGTAAGTACTTGCTCCAATTCTCCTTGAAGTCTAAAACACAAGACCTCAACATATCCTCTAAAATCTGGATAACTCTCTCAGACTGAAATCCATCTGAGGTTGAAATGTTGTACTCATGGTGAGCTTAGTATCCATTTCCTTCTGTAGACTCTGCCAGAACTATGAAGTAAAGCGAGAGTCTCAATCAGACACAATAGTCTTGGGTACACCATGCAGCCTTACTATTTCCTTCACATATAGTTTTCCCAGCTTACTGACTTGGTCTGTGGATCTGATTGGCAGGAAATGAGCCACTTTGATGAGACGACCCACAACCACCCAAACTGTATCTTCTCCTTTCTGGTTCCTAGGCAAACCACTGACAAAATTCATAGCAATGTTATCACACTTCCATTCAGGGATATTGTAACACCCCAACCCCCGTATCTTTAAGTATTGGACGCATCCTCCATTTTTTTGACAGTGGACTAAACCAAACGGCGGGCCGGGCCGGTGTTACATTACAAGCTACACACACTTGACTTTCTATTTCAGTCATTTCATGCCTTGATCGTATTTAACCGTACATAACTTAAAATTAAGACTTTAATAAGGCAATAGTATAAGAAATAACTGAAATTCATAAAATCAATTAATTAAATAAAACTGAGTACATAATTAAAAATATTACAGCGGAAGTCTTAAAACTTGGGCAACATGCCCTTACATAAAAATTAGAAACTTTTTAAATAAGAAGAACCTAACTAATATTCATGGT
>JAJIYU010008859.1:0-17538 GCA_030144865.1 Tinospora cordifolia | reverse complement strand
CTAGCATTTGGTCATGAATTCAAAGGGGACCTAATTGAGATGGACTTTGATAAGGAGGACTTGACAATTTGCTTTTGATTGGGCAATCGATACAACTCTTCAACTTCTATGGTCGTGTGGTCGGCATCATCCAAAGTAATTGAAGCATGAATATTTACATCATGCTAAATTTCAAGGCACTAGCCATTAATGAATTTGGTTATAATAATCAAAGATGCATCCTCGATTCGACAACAAAACATAAGGTCCTCAAAAAGAATAGAATATTTAATAACAATAGAAGACCCTTGGTGAAGTTTTAAATCCTTGGTGAAGTTTAACCACTGGTCAATCAACCACATATTATGAGATACAAGGAGAAATTTTCTATGAGTTTTTATCTCATCTGAGCCTAGAATGTGATTGGTTTCATGACTTAGGTGCTTAATTGGTACTCCACATTTTGCCCACATCATTTGGCAAAGCTTGTACTGTCATTTTAGCAAAATGACAACATTGACTCTCAAACATGCCACAACAACTAAAATCATCCTCATGATTAGAAAGCCACTCTAAGAAGGCATTAGGATCAAGCTTGCCATCAAAAGTATGAGCCTCAATCCTAACTCATTTGATAACATTAGGGTCATCATAATAAGGTTGAGCAGGTGAAAAATGTCATGTTACTCTATTAGGATCTAATATCAAGATAGTACTATGGAAGGGGACCTTCATAGATATCCTCAAAATATAAGTCAATATCGTCTTGAAACATGAATGCCTTTTGAGAAGAAACGTTGGAGGACAAAGCATTAAGGAAGGATTTTGTATCAGACAATCGAGGGCCTCAAAATTCTATGGACTCTTTGAAGGATTAAGCTTTAAGGAAGGATCAAGCTTGCCATCTAGATTTGTCTAATAGTTGTTTATGCACATGATAGCTAATTTGGAGAATTTCTTTTCTAATTCAACCTTTCAATTTAATACAACTCTTCTTTAGATTGTGCCATGGACTCTTTGAAGGACTTGAGATAATTTTGTAAGGTATCAAGATTAGAACAAGGTAAAATTTTGGTAGCAAATATGGAGTGGGTGTTAATCATAGTTGGTGGGCTCAAGGTTTATGCTGATGTAGACTAAAAATGTAAAATACTGAAACTATAAAATTAATAATAATATGCAAATATAAATAAGATAACTAAATGAACTATAGGTAGAATCAAAATGTGTGAATGGTTAATAAAGAGGGTAATTTTTTTTCTTAAGAAGGGTTGGCATCGATGTGTGTAAATGACTGAAAAAGGGGTAAATTGTTTTTTTTTCAGAGGGGGGTGGTGTCAAAATTTGTGAATGGCTAACAAAAGGGGAAAGTGTTCTTTCTTAGAGGGGCAGTGCCAAAGTGCGTAAATGGCTAACAAAAAGAATAAAGTACTTTTTTTGAGGAGGTGGTGTCAAAGTGCATAAATGATTGAAAAAAAAGGTAACGTGATTGTTTCATTGAGGGGATGGTGTCAAATTGTGTAAATGGCTAAAAAAAGGGATAATTTTTTTTTTGTTGAAGAAATGGACCGAATGCATCAATGATATGACCTGACTAAAGCAACGCTATTAATGTAATAATCATGTCAAGAAGTTTATATCTAATATTAAATATGTTATAAGTAGCATGAGTTCTCACAAGCAGAGATATGAAATAGTGGTGTTGTCAAATAGTCATTAGTGAAGCTCTTCTCCGTGGTCAGGATGGTGAATGCTTCCCTCTCAGGCGGAACGCTCCCTTACCGATGCATTTTTACATCCCATAGCTTCAGCAGATCGCTTAGCCCCATTCATCTTTGGCACAAGAGCAGTCGATGGAGTGATGATGGGGTTACGATTCGATGAGTGAAGTAAAACATATGGACATTGAGAAAGATAGAAGTAGTTAAAGGGAAGAGAAAGATCGAAAAAGACAATGGAGAGATGAAAGAACCAAAATGAGAAGAAAGAAGAAGAGAAGTCTATGATACCAAATAATGGTGCAGAAAAAAAAAAAGAATGAAGAAGAGAAACATGCTAGAAGAGATGATTAAATTTCCTTCAACTCAAGATGCCTCTTTACATTCATTGCAACACCTTTTATAGAACCATTAAACAATAAATAAGAAAATAGATCTAAACTAATTGACAAACTAAATCAGTAGTAATCTTTCCAACTTAATTGAAAGCAAATCAAATAAAAATTAAAAGGAATTAGACATATACTAATTAAGAAACTAAATCAACTTTTTTGGATCTAAAATAATTAAAGACAATCTAATAAAAAGATAAGGCAACACTAATACAGGTCATGAATCTTGATCTACAATGATAAGCTTGAGAAAAATGAGAAATATGCCCTACATCATGTTTGTGATAAACATCAAGATGCTTATAGGATGTTAATTCAACACTGTCTAATCTTCCCTAAAGGTATTGCTACTCTAAGTTGCTGCAGTTTTTAGATGAATGAACTGCAATTTTATGCAATTTCCTTTCTAATAATATCTTAATCAGAATTTTGTGAGAACAAAACTTTCTATTTTGATAAAAGTTTTGAACTATTGTTTGCGTCGATAATTATTGAAATTCAAACAAAATTTCTTTGAAACAAACTCGGCACAATCTCGAAGCTTTCATTTATAAACACAAATACTTAGAACAAACTTAAGCTTGAAAGAATTTCCCACTATGCTAAATTATTTAATTTGAAAGTTTAGTCAAATTTTTAAATTACTCTTTCTATTTTGAAATTTTTAGCATTAGTGTTCAAAAGATTTTTAATTAGCCTATTCTCACTATCTTACTATGAAATCTCTTTGAGACTTTTTGAATCATTTTAATCAAATGTTTTTCAACATTTTGTTAACTTTATCTTATAACACACTGAAGGAAAACTAAATTAATCATAGGATATAGTGTATAATATTTCTTATATTTTAACTATATCAAGTGCCATAGCAATAGTTATATTAAAAAAAAAAAAAAAAACAAAGTGAGTTTTACCCTTGTTAAACATGAATTTTGCTCACACCCATGATATTGAGGTCGTAGCTAGCTTATAAGTCGAGAAGATTTTTCTCTAAGCTAGCATATAGAGAGGTGTACAGCTGGTCTCGTACACACGAAGCTGATTTAGGTAGTTTTTGGATCGATCTAGTGGGGTATATGTTGTTCTCATGCCCAAGTAACTGCAGAAAGATTTAATGGTTTGATCTTTACCTATGAAGAAGATCCATTAGTGCAATTTAGAAATTCTGACTAAGAAGGTTGACTAGACTACTTACGCAGCATGATGAACCACTTATACGTCAATTATGTCATCCTTCTTCCTCCTCCTCTAACTCCACTTTTATCCTTGTCTTGCCATTGCTTATTGATTCCACATAATTGTTAATTTCCGGTTAGTCTCTTATACAACCCCTCTTGGATATCCATGGGTCAAGATACCATGTAAAAGGTCAAAAATATAATATTTTCAATACAATAAATCAATTATCTGCCCATGAAATATCCCAAAATTTAAAATCTTTAAAATTGCAACAAAAAATCTTAAATCGCGATTAACAATAATTGTGCACAAATCAAGGATGAAACGAAAAATGAAATTTATAATGATGATAATTAGAATGTATAATAAAAAAATTTAATAAATGAAATAAAGTTTAAGTGCCCAAGAGTGAAAAAATAACGTATGGCCACAAAAACACGTTGCATCCTTTAAAGCAACGCAATGCACTGCCCAAGAACAGCGGCTGAGCAACATGGCTAGGTGGCCACGTTTGCATAAAAAATTCTACCAAACCAAGGCCATTTCGTTGCCACATGTACACCTATGAGTAGGGGCCACTTGGCATTGTCCACCTATGCCATGACCATCCCATAAGCCTAACCTTTTTGCCTGCTATGGCTGCTCAAAGTCACGTCTATCGAAATTCTTGATATAGTAACCTTTCCAATAATAATATTTAATGCTTCTCCAAGCAATAAAATATGCCCCTGCCCTTGCTATGCTTGGGCCATGCCCTCTTAAAATCACTACCAAACCTACAAACCAACCCTAACTCACCCCACATTCCATTTACTACAAGAAAACTTCTTTTAACCACTTTTAAACAACAACAAGTAAAAATTACACGTGGTCATTTAAAATTTTAAAACAAACTTTAAAAGCTCATGGTTACTTTTCAATTGACAAAAATATTGCCCAAATTCAAAAATAAAATACAGCCCCATTCTCGACTTTCCTCTATGCAAACACTGAATAACCAAGCTTCTACATCGTGTCTTTTCTTTTCAAAGAAATTTTTGTCATTCATACTTCTTCATATCCTTTTTTTCTTACTCTTAGTCTTCATGATTGATAGAAGCAAGAAGTGACGTTTTTGCAATGGTGAAAATGGCAACTTGCCATTGATAGAAGCAAGAAGTGTCATTTCTAAAATGATGAAAATGGTGACTTGCGATTGATAGTGATATTTGATCTTCTCTTCTCTTCATCATCACCTTATGTTTTTACTCCAAATCCCTAGTCTCTTTCTATCTTGCTTGCTCGCTCTATGTTTCCTTTGTTTTGGTAATCGACGAATTCATCTTATTTCAACTTTTTTTTTGAGATTTAGTTATATTATGCTTGTCGTAATAGTGAGAAATAATCGATGACGAAGGTGCATCTGTTATTGAAGTCATCTAGTTTTTCTTGTAGTACGTTTTTGTCTTTTTATGTAACCATTTTTTGCAAAAAGACATCAATTATAGGTACTATTTTGTGGATATAAATTATTGCACATTTTGGAGTTCCATGTTGAAGATTCACGCCAATGTTTCTCCAACAATTTTTTGGTTCTTGATGGAGAAATGTTGTGATTAATGCCTTTTCGTTTGATTTTTGTGACAATTGGAGATTTTCTAGTGTTACATTTTTTGGAACAGAGATAACCTAGTAATTTGTTGCTAAATAATAAAATATAGTGTGTTTGCTTGTTAACTGTTATCATTGATCATTAAGACTTCATACAACCCCTTGTCCGACCTTTCTACTAAGTGAGTCTAATTGGGACGCAAATTCAATAGCTCATCTCAAGATGAGGTGAAATTAAGCTAGGTCAAGTAAGTTTCTTGGACTATTATCCTATTTCCACTATGTGGTTTGATTTTAACTTGAATTATTTAGTAAATTAAAGTAGCTTTTGAGTTGATTGAAGGTCTAGCGAAACTACAAACATCTTTTGATCAATGTTCTTCAAATTATTTATGTTATTCATTTCTTTACCATGTGACTTTGGATCTTTTTTTTCTTCTAATGAATTGAAATCAATAATGATGATCTTTGAATATGGTAGTAATAATAATTGTAGTAGTTTGAATAATATTTAAGTGTTCAATTCACTTAGCATCTTTTAGTTTTCATTGTATATTACAGAGCATCAATAGAGAAAGGCTTGAAAGCTACAACAACTCAATTGTTTTACAGAGAGCCAACAAATGGATCCCCAAAATTCAAAGAATAAGATAAAAGACTTGCAATGATGAAATTCCTTCCATGAAGAGAATTATAGAAAAAGCATGAAACACCAATAATCTAGATTAACAAACTCCCAATAAGTTGTCAAATCTATAAACATAGTTTCTAGAAGGAAATTACAATGAGAAACAAAACTAGGCCTTGAGATAGCAATGTGATGAACACAACTATTGAAATTTCATATACACCACATAACTCAAAATAGTAACACCACATAACTCAAAAGTAAAACTCAAAACAGTAACACCAAGGTCTCAACAACTCGAGATACCATGCCTTTCCTCATAAATGGTAACATTTCCATGCATTGGCAGTCCAACCCTGAATTCACCAACAAGGAGAAAGAGTTTTAGAATCCACCAAAGATATATTATGACTTTCTTTCCATTCCTTAAACAAAATATGTTGTAGCAAATGCACAGAAGTAGTTACAAGCCAATGGAGTAAAATGTTGTTGGCATCAATTTGTTTAAAAGCCTTCTAAGTATTCCAGATAATATCGCTCACCACCATCCTAGCCATTACATTACTTCCCTTAAAACAAAATTGTTCTACATTTATTGTCACCAAGAAATTTTTGTAACATGTAGACTATATCAAGAACCAAAAAAATGTTCAACTCACTTAGCATCTTTCATTTTTCTACCTAAGCTTTGCATTTAGGTAGCTCTAAATAAATCCATATGGATTTATTTTAAAGCTCTAGAAATAGAATTTGTTGGTCCTAAAAGAAGATGTGACTAGATTTTAGTTCTTTAAATCCATTTTGTGCACCATGATAGAACTACACAATTTATTAAATGAGTACTTTCTTAAGTGACTAGTCGCCAGGAGTAAAAGAATGTTTAAATGTTGTTAAGCAATTCAAGATGTGTTAAAAAGACTTTAAATGAAATAATTATTTATATATCTATGGCTAGAAATTTGTGTATTAACTATTTGTACTGATCTTTATGTCACACACTCTACCTTCACTATACTATTAGACTACATCAATAATATTATTTACATCATTTTCGTGTTTTAGTTACTTTCTCTTGAAGATTTTTGTTGGCATATCTTAAACAATGTGGATAGTGTAGTGATGGCCATAATTGACATGATTGTAACTTGCTGCAATTTGGTACTAATATAAAAAATATCTAGCTTCCCTACTTGGTGGCTCCTTTTTGAGTATTCACAAAGTTTTAGGGTACATTGGTTCTGTCTTGCCAACCAAAAACTTTTGTGAATTCTCAAACTAATGAATCACCATTAAAAAAGTTGAACTATAAGTACTATTTCATGAACACTTTTTGTGGGCTAGATTTAACTATACGCAACTCCAGATAGCGAAGCAACACACTACTGAGCAATTATCTCCATTCTCTTTAAACTAATTTTATTTTCAAACTTGAACATGGACCAAGATATTCTCTAGATAAACCAGTCACTTAAACAACTCTTCTAGATGTTGACGCCTTAAATGTTGTAGAGATCACCAATTCTAGCCAACAAACATACAAGCTCATTTTGTTTAGACTAGATTATGCACCTGCATAACATGAGTCAAATTCCATGAATTGAAGTATGTTGTTATACCACTAATTATTCAAACAATTGAACAATTACAGATTCAATGCTTCAACAAGTTGCATATTATTTTATTGAAAGAACAATGTGCCCTATTGCATCAATCACACAAAACAGTAATATTGATATTTAAAGAAGATACACAAATATTAAAGAAGAAGAGGAAAGAGAATAACAAGCAGATCTTACAATTCATGATGAATCAAACTTTCATTAACCTTTGGCTAGATAGTAGAAGTTTAGTTACACATAGTATAAAAATAGCCCTAAAAATAATGAAGACAACTTTCAAAAATTTTCAGTAAGAAGAAGAAAACTCAACATAGAGATGTTTTTAAAAGGATTTCTCTAACCCTTTTTAAACTACGTGTTTTCCTTCTCTCCTTCCTAAAAACTTTCAAAGAAAGTTTTGCACAAGGAAAAACAATAAAAAAAAATAGAAAGATTCTATGAGAAATTAATCCCATGGGTATTTTTTTTTTACAAAAAATAAAAAATAAATTGATTCATAACTGGAACTTTCTAAAAAAATAAGGCAAAATGTAGTGATAGAATTACAAAAATTGATGCAAAGATTTATCCTTTACTAGAAATAAATTTTTGGTCATGTCGACTAGTTAAGACATGATCAGCCCCTATACAAAGACCGCTTCTAGTTTTTCTACACATAGTTCAACCTCGTGCGTGTCAATTCTAAGCACCATCACGTCTTATTTCAAGACCTATTCTAGCTATCTCATCTCTTCATTATACATATTTGAAGCAAATTTTCATTTTGAGCCTACACAATACAAAATATGTCATGATGGCCACAAAACTCAATATTCACTAACAAAAATAAAAGAATTAAATATAAAATGTATGTTATTTTTGCTCCTCATCAAATTCTCCCACACTTAGACTATGCTTGCCCTCAAGCATGTGATAGTTCAAACTTATTAGACTCTCTTTCTTTTCTATCCCTTTAGCTCTTTAACTCGTCCTTTCATGGTTTAAACCACCACATGACATAAAAGAAAAGAAGCAATTCACAATATGAACTACCACAAACTACATAGAGAAATAACTACCATGGCAATCTTTTGAAATCAAATGCGATAGGAATCAATAATCTCTCATTGGATCCACTCTATGCACTCAAGATAATTAAGGGTATTTGTCATCTCTCAAGTCAATGTAGATGATTCTTACCATAGACTTGCTCATATGTCACATCTCCACCACTGGAATATAGATTAAGTGCAGAAATCAAAGGAGCTTCTAAAGTGTTGTAGTGGGGCTTAGGAAAGGTTTGGAGATAGAAGAGTTTTTTTGGGTTAAATTTAAGGTATCATACAAACATATTACACGAGATTTTTTTTTCACTTTCGAGTGCATCTTTTACTTCTTTGACTCAAGTTGTAAGAGACTCATCTCTTCCTCTTTGTTCAACCATCATATGCGTTAGTATGTTATTTTCTCCCTTTTTGCCCTTTTTTTTCTTAGTTTTTTGTTCTTTTATTCATCTTCATTTTTTTTATTTCATGAACTTCACGCATACGTAGATGAAAATAAAAAATGAAGAGGAACTAACAATATGCAACTCTGAATCAATTTTCTTCAATCTTTGAAAGGATACTTCAAATTTCATGCAATTAAGCTTACAAAATCCTTCAATTAAGTGTTCAAACTTATAAGGAAATATTGAATGAAAAGGAAATATTGAAGAAAAAGGAAAGTATGGCATATATCGTAGCTTATGATAGAACGAAAAGACTAAGACTCAAAGAGGCTAACTAAGGGCATTGTAATCTAGTTGGCTTTTTAAGGCTTCATATGGCTAATCCTAATGTTCCCTTATCATTTTTAATGCATTTAATTCAATAATGTGATCTCAATGTGCACTACAAAGCAAGTTCTAGAAGAATCAAGCTATATGACATACATTCAATTAGAAAAGAAAGTTGGACCATAAAATGATGAATGCTCACAACAAAGGCTAGCATTTATTAGACACCTATTGCATTTTTCATCGAAATCAATTGTCAAAAAAAAAAAAACAATCCAATGTAAATGAATGGCTTGTTTTCCTCTTTTTTTTTCATTGAAACTTAAAGCAATTAAGAATCAACTTCAGAGCCCTTAAGATTTCATTGGAGATATGCTTTTGAATGGGAACTAAAACATGTTTTGAAGTGAAATAAAAGCAAAACGAATAAAAGCAAGATGAAAGAAAGCAAACAAGAAGCATAAGTTAATCCTCTCCCACACTTAGATGCGACATAGTCTTCAATGCAACAAAATAAGGGTAATAAAAGAATAAAAAAGAGAAAAAGAAAAGAATAGGCCCCTGAAATGAGTAGCAGTGATGATGAAAAGCAATAGCAGCAAACCTGGGTCGCAAAGAAGGTGAAGGGGCAACACTAAATTGAAGAAAGAAAATCTAAGGTATGATTATTATCTTATATTTGAATATAATTTTTTGGGTTTTTACAATAATATTTTTCTTTTACGATAAAGCATGATTGCACCTTATGTCTAACTGTGAACAATTAAATAAATCAAAAGAGACCCAAGTATTAGGCATGATCAAGCCTTATACTTGATTGACTACAGGTAAGTAAAATAGAAGAAAACTAAAATTTCCAACAAGAAGAAAAATACTCAAAACAAAGGATGCCCTCAAAAGGATCTCCCTACCCCTTTTTAAACTAAGTGCTTTCCTTCTCTCCTTCCGAAAAACTTTCAAGGAAGGTTTTACATAGAGAAAGACAATAAAAAAATTAGAAAGATTCTATGAGAAATTAATCCTATGGATATTTCCTTACAAAAAAATATTATTTCCTAACTAGAACTTTCTAAAATAAATAAGGCAACATGTTATGGTAGAATTATGACAACTGATGCAATGATTTGTCCTTCTTTAGTAGAAATAAATTCTTGGTTGTGCAAGCTGGTTAAGGCATGATCACGCCCAATACAAAGACCTCTAATGGTTTTCCTACACACAGTTTAGCATTATGTGTCAATTCTAGGCACGATCAAGTCGTATTTCAAGACCTCTTCTGGTGGTCTCATCTCCACACTATGGATATTTGAAGCAAATTTCCATTTTGACCACACACAATATAAAATGTGTCATTTTGACTGCAAAACTCATATGCTCATAATAAAAAATAGGAGGATTAAATATAAAATATTTGTTATTTTTGCTCCTCATCAATATATGTCTTCCACTAAACAAAGATAATTAAGAAACCAAACATGTACTGATGAGGTCGATTGTCGTGGGTATTATCCCTAGTTAGTAGGCTTGACATGGTGTATCCATATTTGACCCCCACCAAACATTGTATCCATATTTGAACACCACCAAACATTCTCCTATTAAAGATAAGCTAAGTTAGGGTCATAGTTTGGACGTTGTTCTTGTTTAAGATATACTCATAGGATAGCTCTACTTTACAAATATCCATGACAGTCAATGCTTTTGGAAAGGTTTCTTCGAGGGTTGATACTTACTTTAAGAGGTTTCCTTAAATTATACCCTAAACCAATGGACGTCTCGTCCAAGAGAAGAAAAATATCGAGGATAATACTTTTGGTCTTAGTGTCAACCCTAAATCAATAAATTGTTTAAATTGTTTAATATTTTGGAAGTATTTGTATATTACTATTTTAATTTTTATAATGTATGAGAAGTGTTCGGGATGATCTAGTAGGCTTCTTTCAGCTCACCCTATTTCATTATATTCTTTTCAAGTGTATACTGAACCAGGTGACCTATTGGACCTTGACGGAGTCTTTTGATCTAGTTTGAGTCAGGCATAGGGCCTAATATCTATGTTTTTAATTCATTTGTCATTTACTTAATTCAGCAATAATGTATTGGCCAATGGGCAAGATTCAAATAGTTGATATATTACAAACCTCTAATAGTTATTTAATTTATTTGACTCATCATCATTCATAAATGCTATCTATTGTTTTTGAATTACTTTGTTAATTTTGGGATGTGAATGATGCAGTAATGACTTAACATGCCTAACTTTTGTTTAGCCCTATGTTTAGGGTTAAATGTTCATTTATCTCCTATATTTATTACACTCGATGGCATTTTTGTAATTTGTCCCTAATGCAATTGGTTTGTCAAAGGTCAAGGTATTACACCTAAGTCCAGAACACCCAACTCATGTACAAATTTAGAAAATAATCGAATCCCTAAACTTTGGCATAGAGCCTAGGACCACGTTAGACACCAACAAAGAATCTTTATTAGATTAGGTCTTAAATTTCATGAAAAATTATGTCCAAACTCGAATAATTAACAGTGTATGAGCTATGAAAGTCTGATGGGGTAATAGGTGTTAAAATAGTCAAATGTGAAGTTCAAAGTAATAATGGTGAACCATATGAATTCAAGGTTGAGGCATTACCTTTAGATCATTATATACGTGAGACATTCCTTGGAAAACATGTCAGGTTTAATACACTATCTACCTTTTATGTATTTTGAATGTGCATGAGTATGGAATGCATGCTTATTATAATGTTATTGTATGCTACATGCTTGAATTGGGCAATTGACTGAAATATATCTCAAGAAATTTTGTTTCGATTTTATTTATCATATTGTGCTATGATAATCTTGATCCTCACTAAAGTGTGAATGATCCACACACACACACACACACACATGCATATATACACATGCCATGTATGTTATTGAATATGTTGATCATAAAATCATATCAAAGTAATGTACACTGATTTACATGAGAACAATATCAGCATGCCAAAAAAGAATAGTAATAGACATGATTGGAGCAATGTTCTATAATAGACACTGTTGGTTGACCTTACAAAATAGAACTTATGTTATATCAATGGGTTGTTGTCCCTTTCTCTTGACATTCATAAACTTAGATTGTCATGGGTCATAAGACTTAAATATGATGGTCATGGTGCTCTTACGATGCTCATGATAGATTTTGATGAGATTGGCAATGTTTTGCCTTAATGATTTTTAGGACTACTTATGACTAATCATCCTACTAATAAATTACAACCAAAACTAAAACATTGCTTGAATCACTTGACATGTGAAAAAGTATTTGTATGATTATATACCTATACATTTGGTGTATATATTGTGTAGACAATGGCAGACTTGCTAAGCTTTTTGCACTGACCCTCCATATTCACCTTTCTCTACCGGTATGGGTCTGACTTAGATGCTACATGCTTTAGTTGAGATAGGTTGCCCGTATGAATTTGAATGTAATTGTCACATTGAGGATCTATCGATGGGCCTAGTCGACCTAGATTGTCATATGGTAATCCTTTTATTTTGCAGCTTGAGTTATGAGCCAAGTTGGCTTAGAACACTAGAACAATAGTTGAATTATTTAAATTGTTGATTATTATTATAAGATCTTTTATTGATTATAGATTATCCCTTACCTTGGCTTGAATTTTAATAGCATGTAAAAATAGAGATGAAAATAAATTAACACTCCAAACATGATTTTGAAATAAAATTATTTATGACTTAAATAGTTTATAAATAAATGGTTTATTATATAGATATTATGAATAGGAAATTTTTTGAAACTAAATATTAAAAAAAGGTTGGTTTTTCAACTTAATAATTTAAAATAAGATTTTTCTGAATGCGGCATTAGATAGAGCTCTTGTATTATAATTCATACTGATTATTTTGGACCAACAAAACTGAAAGTTTTTCAATAAGGTAACTCATAAATTTACATTGAAGAATTTTCAAAGGGTATTATCAATTAAATTTCCTTTACGCAATGTAATAAATTAGTCTGATATATAGAAATCAAAGTCCAACAACGTCATTTCCAATTTTTGGTGCCATCAATCAATTAAAACAAAAATATATAAACTTAAAATTGTCTCACTCCTCACAAATACAAGGAAAAGAAGTATCACTTTTTGAAAAGAAAAAGCTTCATCCTAAGCCATTAATTTATCTGTAAGCCTAATAACCCTCTATAATGAATGTTTAGATGATTACAGAACAACATTAATAATACTTTATTGAGTATCTAAATATTTCTACTAAGTTTATCAAGGTATCACAAGATTTACCATTATTCAAGACCAAAGTTTGAAGACCATTGTTTAAAAATACTTGCAACTTTTGCTAGATCTTGTTTACGTTGTATTGATTTTTTTTTTTTTGGCGTCTTCAACAAGACTACATTATTCTTCTCTCTTTTCAAAAGGTATTTGAATCTAGAATAAACTCCTTCTAAATGATTTTGAAAGTGTTATAACCCATTAGCTTTTTTTTTTCAAATGATTTATATGCATTCACTACAACAACTTTGACTTTTAACAACAAAAGTATTTATTGCTAAACATTAATATTTTGTTGCTAAAACGTTTTAGCAATAAAAGACTTTTGTTGCTACTTTTGTTGCTAATAGTGCGTGACAGTAATACATTAGCAATAAATAGTTGATTCTTGCTAAAAACCTATTTGGCGACAAAATACTTTTGTGGCCAAAAAGTATCTATAGTAACAAATTATTTCGTTGCTAAAAGTTTATTTAGCAATAAATTAATTTGTTGCAAAATTTAAATTTTAGTAACAAAATTTTATATTTTAACAATAATATTTTTTGTTGCTAAATTATGTTATTAGCAATAATATTTGATGCTAATAGTTATTTATAATAAGAAGAATTGTTGCTATTTTAGTTGCTTTAACAACAAAGAAACAAGATATAATGAACAAACTTCTTTTAAAATAATTTATATATTGATGATGATAATAATAATAATAATAATAATAATAATAATAATAATAATAATAATAATAATAATAATAATAATAATAATAATAATAATAATAATAATAATAATACACATAAGTTTATTTTTACACAAAAGCTTGTTTTTTAAGAAAAAAATTACTTATACACATTTAAAATTGACAACAATGCTTCCTCTTCCATCTCAACCAACAATCGGCAAAATGTTTCAATGTTCCTTGCTTCCTCATTGAATGTGAACCTGAACTCCTCCATTGGTAATCATCAAATCCCTCTCTAGTGACCAACCCTAGGATCTTTCCCAAGCACATCAAACCCTTTATGGTCCACAGAGAGCATAAGTGCATCCTAAGAGAAAAAAGAGCAACAAAAATGTGCAACTCAAATTGATATACATGCAATGAGACTAGTACAACATAATCAAATTTATACTTACCCTAGTATTTGTATTCCAGTAGATAAAAAAAATAAAAAATCAATGCTCTGCATTTTGCTGAGCTTTGACTTATCTTGTCAATTAACTTTCCTGAATATGGCACTACATGTACAAGGATATGACAAGTATATTCATAATTTATAAAATGATATAAAGACTACACAAAAAATGAAGAAAAAGCCATTTAGGAATTGAAAACCTTACCTAATAGATCTATCTTAGATGCACTAATTTCATCTAAATCCTCTTCATACTCAATTCCACTACCATCTATGCATCTGCATAACCTACAGGAACACTTACTCGAATGCGCAAAAGTTGCATCAATTCATGTTACACAATGAAAATAGTTGTATTGTCAAAAAACCTTCATACCTTATATCAAACTCATAGGCTACATATGGGTTTTCTCCATCCAGTACCTCCAGGAGATTTTCACCAAGTGATGAACAACCAGCAGTTGAAGAAAATATACTAGAAACTGTGTAACTGGCATGTCTAATAGTGTTAAATATTCTGGATTGGTATTCAAAGACAGAATGCATAAAGGGTGGATGACATTCATTATTTTTCTATCAACTGAAAATGATGAAAGAAAAAAAGAAAATACAAGAAGACTTACCAGTATTTGTTGTAAGTGTGATGAATTTTGATTCATGTAAAGTGTTTACCATGATATAAATTTTGTCGCCTGGACAACCAAAGCAGCTCATTTATCTCTACAAATACATATATATTATGCATTACAATTCCTAAAGCTAAATTGACAACAACAATCATAATGATTAATTAATTGAACTCTAGATTGCATAGACAATTCTTATTCACTATAAAATTTATATGAATGAGCAAAAACATTGGTAAAATTTCAAATAAGAAATAAAAGTACCAACATTGACAATGCAAATTTGACAATGTTTCCATCCACACGAAGCATAGTGCTTGCATCAGTATAAAACTGGTAAACAAAATCTAACTGCTGCTGAAGAACCTGTTAATACTACTAAATAAAGTAGGAACCAAACTAAAATCGAAGAGGAAAAATCACAAAAAAAAATATTAGGAAAGCTAAAACATGAAAATCAAGAAAAAACATAAACAATTAAAGTTTCAAGCGATCTGAATTCACCTAAGTGGCACTAGGAATGGGGAGAACAATTACCATTATCTCGCCTCAAAAGATTCGGAAGTCACCCTTATTTTCTATTATGATAACACAAGCCAATGCCAATACCATACTCACTAAACAATTAACAAAATGCAAAAACAAAAGGATAAATATCAAGTAAATGAAGGCCTTATCTAGCAAACCAAGTCCCATCAAAATTGTAGCATTTTCCTCTGAAAATTGTTGGATTTCATATTGGTAGTGAAGTTGTGATCTGCTGCTGCTTGATGCCCTCTATAGGAAGCTGGGAAGACATGTATGATCCAGTAATGACTTTTGCAAAACTCAAGGTTTGATATTGAGGAGGCAATGTAGATGCAATAGGCTAAGTATAGTACATCTGAGAATGTGTAAGATCTGTAAATTCAAAGGAGTAATTAGAAGCAGCAGCAATAGCCTGAGGATGATGATGCATCTGATGAGAATAATTCTCATAATGTTGATCAAAACCCTGCATGTGAACGACTTGTGGAGTAGCGATAGTTGTTGTTTTATAAACATTAGCTACCAATTCAACATATGAGAATCATTTACATTGCCAACAATGTTTTTGGATTGGTAACTAAAATTCTAATTCCATGTCCATTTGAGATGCTTGACTGATATGATAAAGTTTCAACTAAGTGCTAGAAAAGAATGGATCTCTACTCAATCTACTTGTAATCTACCTAGGATGATCTATTAGGCACAAGTGTCAAACAACATTAAAAGTATGTTTAATTCTTGGCAATACCACTTACCTAACCATAGACAATACAAAGCTCACCTTAGCTTCAGGTGCAGTTTCTACAAGGAAGGACACCCCAACTTTAAGATCCTCCATCATGGCCCTAAGGGAATCAACTCAGGATTCCAAACCCTTCCCTTTTCCTACAGTATCTCCACAGCTTGTCCTAATGTTCGCCTTAGATAATATCCTTCTCCTAATAAAACCTCCAAAACAAAACTGAATAAAAAAAATAATGCTTAAAAAAGGCCCAATAAAAAAGGGTACAAAAAGAAAATAAGAGATGCAAGAAAAATTATTGAACAAATTTTGTGAGCCTCAAAACAAAGCTTTCAAAACTTTGAAACTCTTTCAACAAACTAAATAGCCGACATCATGATGATTACTTTCAATCAAAGAAGGACCAAAGTGATTTGTTAAAATATAATCCCCAAGCAAAGGACATCTATTGAGCCCATTTTCACCTCTACGAGTCAACTTTTCATTTTTTAATCCCTATTTTGATTAAAAAGAACTTTAGATAAGGTTCTTCATTTCTTGAAGTATTTTCTTCAATTTTTCTTCCAAAATAAGTCTTATTTGATGTGCATTAAAAACTTACAATCTCCTCCATGTTTACATATTCACACTCGATGTCAATGTTTGATTTCTTTCCCCAAGAAAATTTATTTCAACAATAGTTCTAGAAAAAATCAAATTGACCACAATATCACTGTCTATGAAGTCGCTTTGCAAGAACATACACTATTTCATAAGGTGATCTTGAAAGCATATAGAAAAATACTCACTAGGAAGAATCGTACCCTTTTTTTGTGCATTAAAAGCAGAGGCATAGATAGTACGTATAAAAATGTCTAAATCACTCTAAGCAAATTCATCAAGGAAAATGTTCATTGTTGAAATATCTACAACTAACATATTAGCTATTCAATTATAATAGAAAAGAATTAACACAATGACTTTAGTCAAAAAAAAATTTCAAACTCCAATATTACCTCCAAAGATAATGGAAAACTTGCCAAGTCTTCATGTAACTTGATTCCCAAAATTTCATGCATTCTAAGATCTAATTGAACAACAAAACATTTGTTTTCAAATAGTTATTGTTGTAACGACCCGTATATTTTTAATATGTATTTTCGTATATTTTTCTAAAAATTTTAATGAAAATACATGAATTATTCTCATTTTTTTCTAATTTTGAATTACTTATTGAAGAAAAATGAAAAAAATGGAGAAAAATACAAATTTGAGGAGAAAATATGTGGAATTATAAGAAAAATGTGATTTCTGGAGAGAAATAATTTTTGGGATTGATTTTTAAATTTT
>JAJIYU010008858.1:0-17551 GCA_030144865.1 Tinospora cordifolia | reverse complement strand
TTTTGCGTCCCTCCCTCTCTCTTTGCTCCCTTCCTCTCTATCTTTCTGGGTCTCTCTTCTCACTTTCTACCTGCGTCTCTCTTCTCACTCTCTACCTGCGTCTCTCTTCTCTCTCTCTACCTACGTCTTTCTTTCTGCATCTCTCGTTCTCTCTCCACGTATCTCCTCTCTCTCTACATCTCTTTCTAAGAGAGAGAGAAAGAGAGAGAGACTAATTAGCTCTTCTCTTTGGAATGTTATGAATATGAAGTATGTAAACTTATGATGATGATGAGTTTATTATAATGTATTATCTAATATGTCATTATTTATAATTTTATAATTTATATATCATTAATTAATTAAATATAAATTATAAATAAATAAAATTATAATAAAGTATTAAACATTTCTTCAGGGAAATGTATGTATGTATATATATATATATTGATTGAGAGACCAATAAATAAATAAATAACTTTTTAGGGACCTTTAAATAATTATTTTAAGGACTGCCTATGCCCCGCCTCGCCTTATGGAGGCTTATCGTCTTAAACCGCCTTACCGTCTTAACAACACTGGTTTGTAAATTATACTTGATTTGTCTTCGTAGATTGGATGGACATTGAAATGCCAATATAACAACACTGGTTTGGAAAAGGCTTTGACAAGCTATTCGAATGACTTCTGACCTTGAAAACTTGTAATCAACACTTATGACTTGACTCAAAAGTAGATTTGTGGTTATGTAGTCCATAACCTTAGATCCACTATCAATTTTATCCTTTCCTTTCAGAGCCAACCTTTCATTCTTCATATAACCATTCATCCTTTTGTAATCTTTAATTAGGTTTAGAGCTTTAGATAACTTCAATGTTGTCAAGGTAACACCTAGATGCCTAGGCCCTGCAAGCGCCTAGGCCACCGCCTAAGCGCTCTAAAGAGATAATTGTAATTTATTTATTTATTCTTTTTTTGAGAGGGATTTGAAAAAAAATATTATTTTGAACCCTAAAATAATAAAATTTAAATAATATATTGAAATTAATAATATATCATTTATGTTAATGTAGTATATACATTATATATGTACTATATATATAATGAGAGACAATAAACAAATAAATAATTTTTTAGGGACCTCTAAATAACTATTTTATTGTTCGCCTAGATCCTGCCTCGTTTATCGATTGTTTCATCTTTTCACCTTAACAACATTGGATTACCTCTCTTTTAGGTAAAGAA
Organism: Tinospora cordifolia; assembly: GCA_030144865.1. Classification (NCBI taxonomy): domain Eukaryota; kingdom Viridiplantae; phylum Streptophyta; class Magnoliopsida; order Ranunculales; family Menispermaceae; genus Tinospora; species Tinospora cordifolia. Next base: position 16,327 of record JAJIYU010008858.1, on the reverse strand, counting down.
ATTTCAAAAGGGCAAATAAAGAGAGCATCAACCTATGAGCAAATCAAGTCAATATAAACAAACAAGAATTTTTTAACAAGGTTTAATTATTAGTCTCTATAGAATTATTGCAAAGGTGCCACACGATAGTAGAGGAGTTGTGATCTGCATTCATACATGGGAGACAAATTTTAGATGTTGTTCTCATACCTAATAAGCAGTGGAGCATCATTGGGGTGGTAGGATAGGAGTAGTGTTTATGATAGATTTTGAGAAGGTCTATGATATGGTTGATTGGGGCTTCCTTGAGTTCATATTGCAAAGGAAGATGTGGATAGTGGGATGCATATCTTTGGTAGCCTACCCAGTACTGATTAATTGAAGGCAAGGGAGAAAATCTCAACAAGTAGGAGATCAAGACAAGGAGATCCACATATCACTGTTTTTATTCATTTTGGTAGCGGAACTTACTCGAGCAAGGAGACAAAGATCATTGAGGGATTCTGCTTGGGAAAAGGCAAGGTCGAGATATTGCATTTACAATATGCAGACGATACACTACTACTGTTGAAAGGAGAAGAAGACAATATACTTGCTCCTAAGATTGGCCAATCAGGTAGGTTGTTTGTTAGGTACATGACCACCTTTTGCTGGGGGAGAATCCCAACCATAAACCTCTTTGGGAACTTGTGATTCTCTAAGTGTCATCTTGGCTAGAAGGATGGAAGAGTATGTTTCTATCTAGGGGAGGAAGGCTAAATTTAATTTGAGTAGTGCTAATGGCTTAATAGACATACTACCTGTCAACATTCAGAGTTGTAGAAAGTGTTGTGTAGAGCATTGAAAAGAAATTAAAGGACTTCCTGTGGAAAAGGAAAGAGGGACTAAGGGCTCAAGGCTTAGTCAAGTAGGAGATGGTGTAGAGATCGAACGAGTCAGGGGTTTGCCAATAGGAAATATTAGGAAAAGGAACTTTGCATTATGCGGCAAATGGTATGAGGTTAACAAAAGAGCCTAATGCACTTTGGGTTGAGGTAATTGGTAGTTTTCTATGGCAACAACTTATCGTTTGAGTTTGAGGCTAGGAGGAGAAAGACAAAGAACGTAACGTACTATAATCCATGGAAATTCATATCATCCTTAGAACAATAGTTGGTCAAATACTATAAGTTAAGGGGTGTAATGGCCTTCAATTTTAGCTTTGAGAAGTTCCATGGATAGGCACATCTTCCTTAGCAAAAAGCTTCCCCTTACTATACAAGTCGTCAGCAGGAAAGAACAGGCTGATGGCACTCTTTGTCAGCTCAAGGAATAGGGAGAATCAACAAATGTCATAGAATTTCCACTTCTCAAGAATGTTATAGATAGAGAAATTCTAAGTATTCAAGGCCTATTGAGTAGGCACTAACCATTACGGATTTCACGAGCCAAAGACATTCTTCATGGTCACTTTGTCAGTCTAGCAATTTCTCAGTCGAATCATTACTCAATACCCTATGCTCGAATAATCCATCTCTAATACAACCATTGTGCAACATGAGATGGAAAGTCAACATTGCCACAAAGGTGAGGTTTTTCGAATTGTTGGTCGCTCACGGAAGGATAAATACTCATGACGTCTTGCAGAGTAGGGTTCTTAATTGGATAACTTCCCCACATTGTTGTTCCATGTCTATGGCAGACATGGACAGCATCAAACATCCATTCTTACGTTGTGTAGTAGCTACAGATATTTAGAGCAAATGGTTTGCATTCTCTGGGGGTCAGTATAAGAAGCCTTTGAATTTGAAGGAGGTAACTCCCATTATCACACAACATCCTCATAAGTGGTCAGAGGTACAAGACTGATAGCTTTCTATCTAACTATTTGGTTGTAATGGTTAGGAAGGAACAATGGAGTGTTTTAGGATTAGGAGAAACCCTATAGAAAAATTTGGGAGAGCATCAAGATTAAAGTTGCATCCTGGGTGTTGACATCTCCATGGAATAAAAGGATATCCATATCAGGATTTGAGAGGACACATAAGTATATAGGGGAAAGTAATGTACTCAACAATGGATGTCCTCTTCTTAAAAGGAAATTTGTATTTTTTGGCAGGAAAAATAATATATTTTATTAATTATGAATTATGATACTATATGTGATTATGTACATTGTAAAAGTTCGGTAGTTTTTCTTTCTCTATTTTAAAAGAAACAACAATTTATTATGAAGCAATCCTTTCATACATGAGTTTCATTCAAAAATTTTTATTTTTATTTTTTGAATTGTCTATTATTAGACTATGATTACTCAGGTGTAAGTTTTCTCCAACTATCATCATCATAAACTTCATTAGAAAAATGATCTCTTCAAGCTTTTTGGTTGATTGTACACAAAACTCTAATAATACCAAACAGTGATCAATCTTTAAACATTTTTTTGCAATGAACTAGAAATATAATGTTTTTTAATAGATTGATAGAAGGGACAAGAAGTCTCCTATATTACCAAAGATCGCAGAATACCACTCTAGCTCAATGTCCACTCCTTAGTGTATCCTGCATCCACTTGGAGTGGGCAACCCAAGAAGTAAGTAGAAATGCAACACAATTCCATACCATCTTACAATCCATACACCTCCTAAGTAAAATTCTATTGTTTCTTTCCTCGTATACTCTCCCCCAAGTCGCAAAGATAAGATATTTCCAATACATTTTCAGTTCATTTGATCCTAGGTCCGGTGGAAAAGCAAAAAATCCAACTCATTGTATACAGCATAATGATATTACATCTATCTACCCAAAACTACGAACTCTTGGTGAATCTACATTCCTGGAAATTGTGGTGTATGTTCTCCTCATCATTCTTGCACAAAAAACACCAAGAAGGAGGTAGTGAGATAAACAAAATTTTCCTTTGAAGGTTAGAGTGGCAATTCAGTTTGTAAGATCAATAAGCCATGCCATAATTTTGATCTTTGAGGGGAGGAAGCATTCCCAGTGAGAGAAGATTGGGAAAAGGATTGAATGTTGGATCTCCCTGTGATGTCAAGTAGCATGGATTTCAATGAAAAGAAGTCGTCGTTATTCTCAAGCCGTATGTATAACTTTGTTAGCGAGTTTGAGAAAGAGACTGCCTCTAAGCATTGAAGAATACTTGGCTTTTCACTTATTTGAGAATTCTTTAACCCTCGTCTGAAGTGTAAGTTTCACTCAATGACTGAACCTATGAAATCGACATCATTGTTTAAGAAGTGTCTTAAGGGGCATGATGTGGAGTGGATAAGGCGTATAGGTTTGGAAAAAGATCTTCCAGGCTAGTATTCCAATACCTAGTGTCTTCCTAGAATCGAATCTTGTCCCCATGACTAGTTTTAGTCTTACATTATTAAGGACGATTGGGTATAGCAAATGACTGAACTTCCATGGATATTGAAAGGAGATGTTGGTTAGAAGCTTGCTATCTCTATTGTTCTCTTGGATTTCGTGCTTTCTTATAATTAATCTCGCCCAAATATTGTCCAATTCCTTGTAAAAACACCACAGCCATTTAACTCACATGGCATTGTTTCTACTTATCAGATCAAGGATGCCTAGCCCTTCTTTTTCTCTTTTTTTTTTTTAATAAAGAGAAACAAAATCTCATTGAAAAGAGAAAAGCAAAAGTTGGTCGAGGCATCCAACGCCCCGGAAGAAACCAATTACAAACTTTGTAATATATTACTCCAATTTTTTAACCAATCTCCGTGGTTGTACCCTAGACTAAATTTGCAAGCTAACACCCAATTAGCAGAAAAAGATTAATGACTCTTCCAAACTATCTCTACTTTGAAACCCGGATGCCTAGCCCTTCTTGGTTCTAGGCTTCTTAACCTCCTCCCATTGTACAAGATGAGTGCTCCCATCTTGATTCATGTTCTTTCAGAGAAAGTTTCTCATATTACCTCTCAAGTATAACAACTACCCTTTTTCGGAAGTTTGAAGGTGGAAAGGAAGTAGATGGGGAGAGCTTTCAGCACTGATGTAAGAAGTGTAAGTCACCTTCCTTTGGATAAGCAAGCCTGTTTCCATCCCATTGTTCTCCTATTGAAGGTTTGAATCTTTGGGTCCCAGAAAGAAATTGATAATAGATTCCTTCCTAATGGATGTCCCAGGTAATTGATAGAACATCCCCCAACCAAGACATCAATCTTGAAAGCCATCTCATTAACCTCTTTTGAAGGCAATTTGATCCCATAGAGATGGGATTTAATTGGGTTTAGAAGCAGCCCTGAGACGAGGCAGAAGCTTTTCACTAGTGACATGAGATTCATCAAACTATAATCATCATGCTGCACAAAGAATAAGCAATGTTTGGCAAAGAGAGTATGGGATATGTGGACTTTTTCTGTTGCCACCTCAAATCCTTTAATAAGGCCATACTCCTTTGCCTTTGTAATTAAATGATAAAGAACATTAAGCACAATGGTGTAGAGATAAGAAGTCAAAAACTCCTTTTTTTTTTCAACCTCTTGAGCTGTAAATATTTATCACTTGGACGCCCATTTATCATGATAGACTAGTTATTATTTCTAAGTAGCCTTAAATCCACTTCCTCCGTGTCATGTTAAACCTTTTCCTATCAAAAACCACAAAATTCCATTGAACCAAATTATAAGCTTTTTTGAATTTGATCTTCAAAAGCATGCCTTTTTTGTTTCTCAGTCTCCAATCTTCCACACCTCATTTGCAATCAAAACTGCATTTATTATTTGTCTCTCTTTGACAAAAGCCTTTTGATTTTCAACTATAGAACTCTTGAGCACCTCTCAAGCAGAACACAACTTTGTAGAGACTAGTTTGGTCTATAGTCATTGAGTCATCTCGAATTAGATATCTTTAGAATGAGACATATATGTCTCATTTGTGATTTTTTTGATGATACTATTCTGGTAAAACTCATTGGAAACTATAGCATTTCTTTTCTTTTTGATGTCCCAATGATTTTTGTAAAATTTCATTGTCAAGCTGTCTTCCCAGGGAGCTTTGTCTTTGTAACAGCTAAACATGACGTTATGGATTTCCACCAATTTGAAAGGTCAAGAAAGGCATCTCTGTTGCTGATCAGATTTGGACTCTATTCTTTCCCCATCAATTCCCCAGCTCTTGTGGATCTTCTCTAGGACGATTTTGCTTAAATGTTGAACCAGCTTGTTGCTAATATCTATGTCCCCTTGGATTAGATTCCGATGTCCATCTTCCAGCTTATCCATAATGCTCCTGGAACGTCTTAACGTTCAAAATTCAATGACAAAATTTGGTATTATTATCGCCCTCCTATACTCCATTTGATCCTTTCCATCATTGCATTGATGGTGTGGATTTCATTGATGACATGGGTTCTTTGTTGGATACACTCTTATGACACTCCACGGAGAGCCATCTAGTTGTCAAGGTCGTTCAGGACGGTTGTGGGCCCATGAGCCTGATTTTGTTCATCTTATCTCTCTCTGCAAAGTTCATGTTCTACCCACAGCTTCAACTTTAAGACCTTTAATTGTTTAATAAATGTATATCCATTCCAAGCGCCAGAAGCAACCCCATCCAATGGCTCCTTCCACCAATCTGGATCTTGTTTTGGAGTCCAGATTTCATTGACCAATATCTAAACATTTTTAAACTTACCATATACCATACTTCTCATCTTGCTCCATTATTAATTATTTTACTAATTCTTGATCATCCAAAAGTCATGATCAATCATATGAAATTTCTTTTTGAATTGACAACTTTAGAATTCTTTCATCCTTGATTTCTTGTCATTGTTCCTTCATTTACCTGTCCCAAGCAAAAACAGGTCAATTTTGGTGAAAGGGACCTGACTTACCGTCCTTGGTTTACAATCAGATGGTGCGATATTAGTTAGCCCCCTTTTTTGCCATTTACAAACCTATTTGCCAAGAGAGAACTTGATTTTTGCTAGGGGAGAATAGCGGCTTTTCTGGAAATCCTCTACCTGTACTTTTACCCTATCCTCTTCCTATTCCTTTATGGATTCTATAATATTTCAACAGCCTCTCTGTGTCTTATGTGAACTATTACTGTGACTGATTTTTTATGGAGGTTCTTTTGCTTTTGAATAATTTTTTCCTCTTTTCTTCGTCAGTTTTGACTAGGTTATTAGCAATAAAATATAGTTGCTTGAATCTGTCACCATAGTTCTTCATAGAATTGTGAAATTTCCTTGCCTAAGATTATAAATGCCCTTTTTCAAAACTTGTACATACCTGTCAGAAAAAAGATGCATGAACCTTCTTGAGGTTTTTTGACCTCCCCTTGATAATGTATACTAAATACAAAATTTCGAGCATACTAAAGAATATTTTATATGTATAGGTAAGATTAATGATCAATACAATTAGGCCTCACCATGGGTGATTATACAAGTAATGGCCCACAGCTATACAAATTTTCCCAAGCTCTTTCCCAATTATCCAAAGTATACCCATTCAACAAGTTTCAATTTGCTAATAATTAGATGCTTGCAATTGGGCATCTCTCTAAAGCTTATAAAAGATTAAAGCTCTCATGATATTCTTCATCATTTCATTGTACTTGAAATTCCCATCTACAAATTTCTGTTGGGATTTTTCATGTTTAGTGCATTTTTCAAAGTTGTTCTCAGAGTCTTTGAAGTTCCTCCATACTTAATTCATTCCAGTTAAGAGTCTGAGTGCCTTGTTTTGCGAGTGAACAATCCACAAAACTTCTTTGCCACTATTTCGTATGTTGATGTGCACTCCATATATCTGGATAGAAGGCTTTGCTTGTTGCACCTTATCTTTTAGCTACTCCCTCAGCTCTTTTATTTGTTGATTACCTGTCTCTACTTCTCATGTATTCTTAGTGTCTTTCTTCTCATGGTGTCCCAATGAAAAAGGACATTTTAAAATCAATAAAAATAAAAATTAGAGGGACAAATAGAAGCCACTATCCTAGATCACTTTTATGAGGTTTTCAGGAAGAATTAGAATCAGGTTTGGGGAGTCAAAGGGATACATTGGAACCCTATTGGAATGAAGGAAACTAAAAGGTTAGAAGAAACTTTTTCTGAGGAGGAGGTTTGATCGACAGTTTTTGAGTAAGAAGGTTCTAAGGCCCTAGGGCCCGACGGGTTCTCTATGGTTTTCTATCAAAAGTGTTGAGAGGTAGTGCGAGCAGATATTATATTGGTGATGAAGGAGTTCCATCGGTCCGGATTAGTGAGCAGGTGTACTGACAAGACGTGTATATGCTTGATTCCGAAGAAAAATGCTTCGAGGACATTAAAAGCTTTTAGCCTATTAGCCTCACTACAAGCTTGTACAAAATCATTGCCAAGGTTTTGGCTAACAGGATCAAGGGGATTATGGATAGAACAATTTCAGAGAATTAGTTTGTCTTTGTTAAAGGAAGACAAATTATGGATACAGTCTTTAGTAGCAAATGAAATAGTGGAAGATTATAGAGCTAGGAATAAAAAATTAGTGTTGGTGTTGGTGAAGGTTGATTTTGAAAAGGCTTATGATATGGTCGACTAAGACTTCCTTGATTTTGTGCCCAAAAAAAAGTGTTTGGAGAAAAATGGAGAAGATGGATTCAAGACTGTTTGAGATCTGTTTCATATTCCATCTTCATTAATGGTGGGCCGAGGGGAAAAATTCAAGCGGAAAGAGGATCTCCTTTTTGATTACTCTGGTTGCAGATGTGTTAGGCTGAATGCTAAACAAGGGGACGGAAATAGGTATGTTGCAGGGTTCGTAGTCAGGAAGGAGAGAGTGGAAGTATCGTACCTATAGTTTGTTGATGATACCATCCTTTATGCGAAAGGAGAGGGGGGAAAATGTGGAATTTATGTTCAAAATAGTGCAGTGTTTTGTTGGGTCTCAAGCCTGCGAATTGATGTCTAAAACTTGTCTTGTTGGAATAGCTACATCTGAAGAGTGGCTAAGAGGAGTTGCTTAGAAACTTGAGTGGGAGCAAGGAGAATGGTCGTTGAAGTATTCAGACATGTCGTTAGGGGGGAAGCCAGGTTCTCAAAGTTTTTAGGAACCTGTGGTGGTTATGGTGGAAAAGAGGCTGGAGGGTTAAAAGCTTGCATTTCTTTCAAAAGGAGGTAGGCTTACATTAATCAAATCAGTCATAGATGTTTTGCCTACTTACTTTTTGCTTGTTTTTAGGATCACTAAGCGGGACGCCAACCAGATTGAGAGACTGATGTGAGAGTTTATGTGGGCAGGGACGAAAGAAGGTCATGCCATGCACTTGGTGGTGTGGAATGAAGTTCAAATGAGGAAAGATCTAGGAGGATTAGGGATTGAAATTGTGATTGCAAGTAATAGAGTGCTAGCAGGGAAATGGTTGTGACGGTTTCTGGTGGAACTGGAGAAGCTTTGGGGAATAGTGATCAAAAGTAGACACGACTTGCACATCAACGGCCGAGATGCTAGTATTCAGTGATATGCTACATATAGAAGTCCCTAGAAGTTTATCCATTCTCTTCATCGTTTTCACATCCCTTTATCAGATTGAGGCTAGGAAGAGAAAAAGACATTCGGTTCTAGGAGGATGTATGATGGGGAAATGAGGCATTTTTAGTCTTCTTTCCTAGACTGTACAAGTTATCCACATGTCACAATTATTCTGTCTCCTTTTTCAAGGAAAGGAGCCCACATACTTTGTCCATCCAATGGGAGCTTCACTTGCGGTCATCTGAGGGCCCGAGGTGTGAAGAAGAAGAGGCCACTCTCCGTTCTTTGTTAAGGGAGTGCTTAGTGCAGGATAGAGCAGAAAAAATTGCTTGGATCAAGGACAGTTCAGGTGTTTTCTCCTCTAAATCATTCTTTTCCTGTATGCTTGATGATTCTACAATTCAGCATTTTCCCTTACTAAGGCCTAAGGGTGATTTGGAAGGCGTCAGTTTCGTCTAAAGTTAAGTTTCTGGCTTGGGAAGCAATTAAGGAGAAGTTCAACACGGGGGACATGGTCCAGAAGAGGTTTTTGAGCCATTCCTTGTCGCTGCATTGTTGCTTGCTACGTAAAAGCAATGGGGAGTTTATGGACCCTTCATTTTTGCATTGCCCCTATGCTTCTTTCATTTGGAATATGTGGAGACAACATTTCTCTATCTTCTCGGAGAGCCTCGTGTAGGAACATTCGTGTTGTGTTTGTCCTTTCTGGGAGGGACTCGACAAGAAGTGGAGAGCTCATTGGGTAGTGACTAATATGGCAGTAGTGTGGTGCGTTTGGAAGGTGATGGCAGTAGTGCGGTGCGTGTGGAAGGTGAGAAATGCAAGGATATTCTAAGATAAACCTATTCTTTCTAGCGAGATATAAGAAAAATCTCAATTTCTTGCTTTTTTTTTAATTAGTAAGTGCCCTCTCTCTCTGAGGTATTTCATGTCGGATTGGCTTAAGGTTGGGGCAATGTCTTGTAGCTGGTTTGGGCCGCCCAAGTGGTTCGGGTGTGTTTTGTAGGGTTTTTTTTTTTTTTTCCGATGCATGTACCTATAATTTTCTATCTAATGATATACTCCGTTTCTTTAAAAATAAAATAAAATAAAATAAAATAAAATAAAAAAATTAGAGGGTTTGTGGAAATCAACAAGTTGCCAAGAGCACTAGATACATAAAGATATAGTTCTTATAATAAATCTTTAAGTTTGAGTGCTTTTAAATCTATCGAAAGTTTACTAAAGGCCATTACCTTCAATTACCTCATACTTACAAACTAGAGCTAAGCAAAGCCTTCAACTATCTCAAAAAGCTAACTGCTCATTGTGAAAGCAGGTGTTTAGCACCAATGAAGCCCTAACTTGAGTATATCAGTGAAGTACAGATGCTTAAAAATAAGCATCAATTTATCACAAAAACAAGGCAAGGGCTATAGCTCAATTGGTAGAGCACCTTGTTTATACATGTGCCAATGTCTTTTTGGGGAAGTTCATTACACAATCAACAAAATTTATCTTATGGAGATTGAGAAATCGGTCTTGTTCCATGAATTCGAGGGCACAAAAGAACAATAGCCTAACAAATATTTTATTTTTTAAAATTCGAGTGCCAATTTTTAGAGTTGTCGAATAGAACCCGACAATGATTTGCTAGTTGATGAGGTGAATACCCAATCGATTCAATGTTAGGCAAAATGAGTATAAGGAACTCAAAAGTAAAATCTCTTTTCATCCTATGAACTTTAAGGTATTTGAAGTTTCATATTTGCCCCGGCAATATGCAAGAAAAATCAAAGAATCTAACTGAAGATTATACTTTATATGGAGACCTTGCTTGCTTAAGGATGCTAATAATTCTTTGCAAAGCCCCTTTGCCTTTCTAGCATTGTCACCTATTGCTTGCGGCCATCATATAATATACCTTTGCATATCTAGTTCTTAATGTTGCCTGATTATGTATTCACAATAACATTGAGTCATAGAAACAACTCAATTTGTTCATTTACAATTTTCTAGCATATTCAAGCAGACCTTTTCCAAACTAAATGGAGTTGGCTACATGAATCTGTTTCTTCCATTCTGCCCTATTAAAGACAAAGTTGGCATTTAAATTACAAGAAGTTAGATCTTTCTTACTTGTTAGTGTTATCTTCGGTATTTCTCTACATTATCACATTATAATATTATCCATCTTATTATTAACTGGTGCATTGAAAGGTCTTCATCTACCTCTATTGTCTAGCATCTCACATAAAGTTTTAGAACTGAGGTTCTAGACAATAAACGGAGCTTCTTCATATCGTAATGATATATACATTCACTAACTGGCTACAACTCTACTTGTTAGCTTTACTTTATTGTTTATATCAGCTAGTCTTAAGCCAAAACAAAGGAAGGGGGTTGTATAGAATCTGTGGATAAGAAAAACCAATGTAAAATTTTGACAAATAATTAACAAAATGAGTTCACTTCTTCTAGCTAATACCATGTATTTGAGGGAGCGATTTGTTGAAAAATTGAATAAATTAAAAGATGGTTCTGCTGTCAAAAAACTAATCATTATTTTCTGTCTTAATCAGTAAGGACGCCTAATTGTAGAAACACTTTATTTTCTCACAATAGTCCTATAATTAGTTCTAGTTAGTGCTCTCATAAAACTGTATATCTTTTCTGTTTTTTTTTTTATTTTCCTAATGTTTGTAAAGGAAATTTGACTCTTAAATAGACCCTTTAACATATGCTTGTCTTCCCATTTATATCTTCTTCTTTTTTTTTTGTCATTCTTTATACAAATTACAAGATGATTCATGTTTTTTTTTTTTTCAGTTTCTTGCAGTTACTTTTTTGCATTATTAAATTACTTAAACTTATACAGTTCTTTTCTTCTACTTCTGCTCAATTTTGATGGACTCCTTGATTAATTTTTTGTTATGCTTTGCAGGTTGATATTTGTGTCTTCATATTTGATGCAATGTTAGCTAATGGAAAGCAGTAAGTATCTAGAACCCTTATTGGATCACTTCTTTTTAGGACTCGTGATTTTAAATTATGATGACTGCATTTGCAATGACTTTCAAAATTCAAATTGCTGTTTTCTCAATTATCATTAGTCACTCGAGCAGTCCAAGTTGGACAATGTGATTTTCCACTTATGTCTGTTAAACACTGAGCACTTTGTCCATAAAGCTTAAAGAATAGTAGGGTCATATTGGTGCACAATCTGTAAAGTGTCTGTTTTGTGGGTTTAACGATGTATTTATTCCAACATTTTGACAATCAGTTGAATTTGTCAAGCAATTTTTAATTTAGCAGTTTTTCTTTTCTTTTCTTTTCTTTTTTTTTTCTTTTTTTTTTTTTTTTTTTTTTGAAAAAGACTGAATAGTTTCATTTAATTTAGCAGTTAGTGGAGGGAAATCTACAAGCCCAACGTACACATATGGAACATGAAAAAGCTGCATAGTTAGCATCCTTTAAAAGAAGTTTGTGGGAAGCTACTAGATTAACCATAATCATTATGGAGTACTCAAGGTCAATAGTACAAGATATCTTAAATGTGACTTCAGTAGTAGTGATACAAGGGAAGGTAGAATGAAAATTGGAAGTCCAGAGAGACTTAAGGAATTAAATTTTGGGTGATTGGGCACAATTTGTCATTACGGGGAGAATTAGGGATAGAAGTCGGGTAGGTTAAGTAGAAAAGTAAACGGAGGTATATGACCACTTGTTTTACCAAGGTTGAGAGGAAAATTTAGTAAGACTACTACTAGACCACTCCTGCATTAATTTTAGACCCCTTAAACTAATTAAGATAGTTTTGACGCATACAACGAAGAGGAGACAAATATATGTGTGGTGTTATAACCACCGACCTATTGAAAATTAATGGAAATGACAAAGATAAGAAAAGTCCTAAAAAACATTGATAGAGATAAATAGATGCATGTAGCGGTTTCACTACATCCATTTTTTGCAGATTCATGAATCCATACCTTATCAACCATTGTTTTCTTTAAAATAACATTTTTCATGGACACTCAGGCATTATCTTTAAAGAGTGTTATTTCAGGATCCAGTAACAATCTCCCTAATTGAATGTAATTAAAGGTGCAAACGATACTTGAGGCAACTAAGACTAGTGCCTGGGGCCTAAGGCATAAAGCAAGGTAGATGCCTAGGAAAGCAACGTGCAAAATGACATGATAAAAATGATGGTGAGTAAATATTTAATTAATTGCTTCCATGTTTAACCAAATTACTCAAGTAAAATAAAATGTTAGTAAGTTGCTGTCAATGTCCTAGTTAGATGACTTTGCATATACTACAAAATTGATACTAAGGTTTGTTTTGGTTTTGGTGCGCAACATAGGACACATGATTATTTTTGTAAGATTAGATTGGTTGTATTGTATATGGCGAGATATGGTTGGACTAGTTTTAAAATTATCTACTTTGGTGCAATATACGACAAATTAAAAATAGCGTGACCCTACAATTGGTGCACTATAGGATAACATTAAAAGAACTTAAGTTCTATATAATACAACTATTTAAACATTATTTGACATAGTCTAGGAAAATACTAAGCCCATTTAAATTCTTTTGCATGAAACGTTTTGAGTTTTTAATGTATGGAAGTTAAGAATTCCATTTGTTGCATGTATTTTGATTTTAATCTCATTCCAAATCATTTTACGTAAAGTTCCATTTAAAAACACCATAAATACCAAAGTTCATTTCAAATCTCAACCATAGTATAGTGCAGAAAATACCTATATTTTAAACAAACTAGAATTAACTTGCAATTACTGTAATTTAAAAAAAAAAAAAAAAGCAGAAACTTGTTTTCCAGGTTTTATTTTTATTTTATTTTTGAAGAAGAAGGAGAAGAGGAAGAAGTACTAAGTTTGGCTCATTAGTATTTTATCTTGTTAAATTGGGATAAAAAAGTTAAATGGAATATTTTTTTATCCCGTGCAACCTCGAAGCCAAACATAGGAATTGGAGAAATAGTCTTTGTCCAATCCTATCCCACGCACCAAACAAACCTCAAATTACAAGATCATAAGTCCTTAAGCAATCAATAATTATACTGAGTATAAGTGTATAAGTAAAATTATTTATTAGTGTTTTCTTTTTAATGTATAAGAAAGTGATGTACTACTTTTATGTAAAAAGATGCATAAGGATGGCGTGTACTTGGGTTCAGGTGCATGCCTGAGTTGGACTTCCCGTCTACCTATCAAGGTTTTATTGCTCGATACTCCTTGCTGACTTTGTACTTGTCTATTTTCACATACTCATTGATCGATAATGCATCTTTTTAAGTTCATTATTACCAGTGTGGTCACTTCTCTCTTCTTATATTCAATGGTGGCCTTGAACTTTGTAATTATAGATACCTTTTAACTGTTTTGGCACTCATAGATATTGAGCAAGCATTCCATTGCAGTTGAGTGATGTGATCTGCTTTTCTATGTATTATTTGTAACCATTAATTATTAATCATACTGAAAAGAAATAAAATACGGGCTATATTGAAGACTTCATATGTGTTATATAATGTAATGGCATAAGAGGATTAGGTGACTTGGTGCTTGAGAAAGTAAACATGTCTTCTTACTGTCAGGCTGCTGGATTTGCCTTTGCGCGAACGGCGGAAGTGTATGTTTTGACCTTTCTGTTCTGACAAGCTTATTTTTCCATTATACTAAATTTTTTTTTTTCGTTATGATTTATAATACTAATCTGCAAAATGCAGATTTAAAAGATTTGTTCTTTGATGAGAAGTTGGGATATTTCGAATATGCTAAGGAAATAACAGTAAGTAGCTGTGTTCCCCTGTTTAATGCAACTGATTTGTTTTTTTTTTTAATATATAAAGAAATGTGGCTTTTGTTGAAATGCTTTGTAGGTGGAAGCTGAAGATTCATCTTCAAGTCCCGAGGCCACATTGACCAAGATAAATTCGTTTCTTGAGGATGCTTTTAGTTCATCATGTGAAGGAATCATGGTGAAAGCTCTTGATGTTGATGCTGGCTATGCTGCGTCAAAGCGTAGTGACGCATGGTTAAAGGTTATTGAATATAACATGAGAACTTAGGATTTTCTTAAACAGTATAAAGAAATTAATAGCATAAAAGACAGGGTTTTTGATTGTGCTCCCTTCTTAGGTCAAACGTGATTATATGGAAGGATTGAATGACACCCTTGATTTAGTTCCCATCGGTGCTTGGCATGGTAATGGGAGAAAAGCAGGCTGGTAATTATCTAAGACTTTCCAAGACCATCACTGCTTTTAGTTGCAAAATTTCATTATCCCAAGGCACTACTACTTCACTTGCAATTTAGAGAACATTCTATACTTCTCAGGTATAGCCCATTCCTGATGGCATGCTACAACCCTGATACTGAAGAATTTCAGAGTGTGTGTCGAGTTATGTCTGGATTCTCTGATTCTTTCTATGTAGAGGTGAATTTGTTTGTTTGACATTTGAAAATTCACATCACATATATGTACTTTTTTCTTGTTATTTGTTGCTTCAAATTGTTTATCACTTACTGTGAGGAGTTTACTTGCTGATGCTATCAGATGAAAGATTTCTTCTCTGATGAAAAGATCTTGTCCAAGAAACCGATTTATTATCAAACTGATGAGGTACCCGATAAATGGTTTATTCCAGAACTTGTCTGGGAAATCAGAGGCGCAGGTAATTGTTTGGCACTTTTTAACCTTACATAACGCCGTCTTTACACTCTTATTGCTAATTAAATGTTTTGCAGACTTCACAATTTCACCCGTTCACAAGGCGGCCATTGGTTTAGTTCACCCGTCTCGTGGTATCTCTGTTAGATTTCCAAGATTCGTTCGCTCCCTATCCGATAGAAAAGCAGAGGACTGTAGCACATGTGCGGATGTGGCTGATATGTTTCATTCTCAGACGCGGAAGATGGATGTGACAATAGACTAATTTTTCTGTCGTTCATTTATTCTGAGGAGTAGCTTCCTTGAGTAGCCTTAGCATTTTGATTCCGATCCGTTTTCAGAAAGCTCTGTTGCTAATTTATGAAAGCTACTCTCTAGGTCCGTTCGAACCCGCTTCTTATGGGTCTGTATTGTAAGTCTTTGTATAACATCAGAAACTGAAATATTACTTTTTGTGTGTATGTGTATGTGCGTACATATGAAATATATTAAAAATATTACATTGACTGTTGGAATGGCATTTTTTCGGCATACGTCTAATTGCAACGTTATTTTTTTTTTATGTAAGTGCATTTTTTGTGTGAAAATTTTGGAGTTAGCCTGTTTGTTGTGAAGTTTTTATAAGGTTACTTAGATAAATACGTCAAATTAAAGGTTTATTAATCTTTCTTTTTAATGGCAACATCTCATATATCTTAGATGGGTAGCTGGCGAGCATTGTACGACCAAGATTAAAACGCTCACAGAATGTTGGATGGATGCACCTACATTGAAGAAACTAGATTTTAACTTGATTTACGGAGTTAACTGTGGCCCATTTGTTTGAATGGATGCAACTGTTTTGGTCTAGAAAGCAATTTTAGGGTTTGTTTACAAACATTGTTTGCAGATCAAATTGACCGGGACTAGCTTTTTGCCCAAAAAAGAAAAAGAAAGAAAAAAAAAATTGCAAAGTTGCACTAAGAACAGCTTACATGGAAAAGATCGATGATGATGACGACGATTACTACAGGTGGAATGCTTAGATTTGATCTAATAGAAAATGCTCATTGGTTGGGCCAGAAAATGATGTAAAATTGAAGACGAAATTACAAAAAATGTCAATTATTTAAAAATATTATCAAAAATATTTTGCTTAAGTTTTTGGTATTCACTTATATCACTATTCTTATATTATTTTCAAAACTACCGA
>JAJIYU010008857.1:0-17548 GCA_030144865.1 Tinospora cordifolia | reverse complement strand
CCTTCACCAAAATAATTCGAAATTATTATTATTTTTTTGGTGAAAACCATTTTCCCAAAAATTAATTCGAAATCTTTTTTTGATTTTGGTGAAGGCGTTTTCACTTTTTGAAAAAATTAATTCGAAATAATTGTATTTTTGGTGAAGGCGTTTTCACTGAAAACGCCTTCCACAAAAAATTACATCGTAATTTTTATTTTTTGTTGAAGGCACAAAAAATAATTCAAAATTTCTTTATTTTGGTGAACGCGTTTTCATTCCCCAAAAAATTAATTCGAATTTTTTTTTATTTTTGTTGAAGTGAAAACGACTTCATCAAAAATTTCAATATAAATAAGAAAAAATAATCTAAAGAGTTTTTACCATCTTTTTACAAAATAAATCTGTTTTCTTTTTTTTTTTATTCTAAAGAGTTTAATTCTTATTGAAGACGCCTTCACAAAAATAAACAATGATTTTTTTTATTTTTTTAAATTTCTGGGTGATGAAAATGCTTTCTCCAAATATTTATTTTTTTTAAATTTTTTGGTGAACTAAAAACGCTTTCACCACAAATAATAAATATGGAGTCAATATTTTGTAACTATTTATAACTTTTTGGTGAAGGCATTTTGTAATTATTTTGTAATTATTTATTTTTTTTAAAGTTTTGGTGAAGACGTTTTTTGTAAAAACGCCTTCACCAAAAAAATATATTTAAATTTTTGGTGAAGGCGTTTTCTGTGAAAACGCCTTCACCAAAATTCAAATTTTTTTAATTTTTGATTTCTTTTTCATTGAATGGCTTGTTGACTTGGCTACATTACGTGGACGAGACGCTTACGTGGCAGCTGACAGGGCACAACTATGGCAAAGGAGTCAATATTTTGAAAGCAAAGGCATTTGTGTAATTTTTTGTAAAATCGAGGGCAATCACGTCAAAAGCTCAAGGCTATGTTGGTACATCATCAGGTGGGTTCCCATCTAACAACAACATTTAGAGGCTTTGAGGGGATGTGGGAAGTGTTGTTTACACCAAACACCATCTTTAATCCTTGCCTTTATATTTTACTTTATTTTGAAGTTATTTTATCACTAAGTAATAATTTCAATCTCAAATAGTAATTTTTTTTTAGCTCATTTACTCTATTTTCACTCCAAAAAATTTGCTCAGAATATTATTTTTTTAAATATTTTTTTCATTATATATATATATGTAATAGATTATAATCTTTAATTTCACATGTAGCGTCAACCTCATAGTATTAAAAATTTAAATATATAAAAAAATACAACAAATATTAAATTAAAAATAACAAATACAGTAAAATATATTTATTTAAAAAATAAAGAGTTAAAATAAGTATAAAATAGTAAATAAAATAATAAAATAATAAAAAAAGATAGCATAAAATAATAAATAAAAATAATTGAAAATTTTAAATAATTAAGATTTTAATTTAAATTAATAATAAAATGATAAAAATACAATATTTAATTAAATTAAATAAATATAATTATAATATTTCAATTGTAATATTTATAAATAAAAATATAATTACATAAATATAAATAACAAAAAAATACAAAAATACAAAAAAAAAAAAAAAAAACTGTCCGGGCCATCACTTGGTGTTAGTGAACATGATTTTGATACAAAGTTGAAGGCCAATTCCGTGCCAAAAGTACCTAATTAGCATAATTTTGACACTAGTCAGACAAGTTGTAAGTATGAGAGAGAGGCAGGAAATGGAAGATTTTAAAAAAAAAAAATAGATCATCAATATTTGAAAATATAAAAAAAGAGCAACAGAGGGAAGAAATGAGCAACAGAGAGATAGCAAGTTTCACAAGGAGAATCATTGTCTATCGATGTCAATGTAATATTTGAAGATATATATATATATATATCAAAATGGTTGCTAATTTTCAGCTTATTCTAAAATTTCTACAATTTACACTATTATTCTTGATTAGAGTTCTAGAAAAACTGAATACAAGATTGTCTAATCTCCTTAAAAAAAAAAAAAAAATGAAGCTTTGCGATTCTCATTCATGACTATCTCCTACAATTTCGTCAAAAAAGAAGAGAGTTTCAGATAAGATCGATTTTGAAAGATAGTTCCAAGAAATGTTTAAAGAAATGTGTTTCCTTGAATCATTTTATCTCCAAAGAATGATGTTGATACGTATGGTTTTTTTTGTTGTAGTATATTTACTAGACAGTATAAAATATATTTTTCATTATATATTTACCATTTAATTTGTAATCTTATCAGATTCATTTTATAAATTTTGTTTTTTCTAAATTATATGCAACACATTTTTTGTGATTTTAATTTCTTTATATTCACTATGTAATTCTGACATCTCCTTTAATTTTTATTTAATTTTCTTTTCTTGTTAAAAATTTTGTTGATTTTTTTCTTTGAAACAATTTTTGTGATAGTATAACGAAAATTGTAATAGAACTTTGATTTACTACAAATAAAATCAAATTGTAACTTTTGTAACGACCCGTGCTTTTAGACATTGAGTCAACGAGTTTGACGATTTTTATGTATTTTAATTTTTATTTATTAATAAAAATACATGATTTTCTCCCCATTTCTAATTTTATGCAATTAATGCAAAAAATCATGAATAATTGGGAAAGAAACTTAAAAAAAATCATTATGAAAAATTTTGAATAAATTAGAAAATTTATTTTGAGTATTAGAAATATTATAAAAATGCAATTGGGCTAAAAAAATTAATTAATTAAATAGACCAACAAAAAAAATGATGAAGTTAAAACAATGTATTTATATTTAGTTATTAGAAACATGAATTAGTTGACCATGTTGAAAAATCAACTTTAATGGGATAGTGGAGAACATGCATGCAATTAGCTAAATTATTTTCATTTGGATCACTACCTTAGACATGTAGATGCATGACACATGGCAACTCTTGCCATGTCAACAAACACATTTTCTCTCTACAAGAAAGCACATTTCTAGAAACTTAGATAAAGACCAAAGAGATGATCTAAAAAAAAAAAAAATCAAAAGAATCCAAGAAAATCCAAAATAAAAAGAAGATAATAATAAATTAATATATCTCATTCTTCTCCCCATATAGGCCAAATCAAAGAAAAATAAAAGATGAGAAGGAAGTCATTAGAGCTTCTTTTGGAGCTTAGATTTGGGCAAGGAGGAGTGTGAATTTGAGCTTGAGCAAGAATAAGAAGTTGAAGAGGAAAGTGATTTATACAACATAGTCCAATTTCAAGTGATTTGGAGGTGGTGCTCTTGGAGGCTAGGAGTTTTGAGCTTGATATTGGTGTTAGCAAGTTATAACATTTCTCATTTCAATGTTGCTCTTGAATTGTTATGGGTGCTATGAGATTTCCCATAATTACATGCATTATATGCCATTAGAATATATTGATCTCCATGACATTTTAGGACTTCTCCAAATCTGGATTTTTGTTTATCACAAGTTTAGAGTGCCTTTTGGTTTGGTTGAGGATGCTATAACATAGGAAATCATGTGTAGGTGTTGCATGATTGCATGCTCACGAAATTTCATTAAAAGGATTTGTTACAAGCTGAAAACATAAATGTTCATGACTGCAAATTTTAATCAAGTTGGTATTGGAATATGTTTTGAGAGGGCAAAAATAGTTAGCAACTTGTATGATCAATTAAAATGGTATAGATGTGATTTGGGTGAAAATCCCCATGGAAAAACCAAATAATAAGTTGCTGGAAAATCTTGCTACAGCAACTAATTTTCATGTTAAATGTGTGTGTTTGGGTCCATTTGTGTGTAAAATGCTAAGTATTTAGGTTGGATTAATAAATATGTACCTAGTGTATCCAAATTAGATCTATGACAAAATAAATTGATCGAGAAAATTATAGGAAAAGACTTGTATGTGATGTGTCTTACATAGTATTATTAGGAATAAGCATGTATTTGGGTTAAATAGTATGAACATTTATTGCCCCAAATATGAAAATCAAAATTTTTCAAAAAATCTGTTATGACATCATATTTTGTGCTTACTGCTATAAGTTTTTAAAAATACTTAACTATGTCCAATGGACTTAAAATTTGGTGAGTGCGTTTCTCGGACAACTAATAATAGTGCGAAAAATTGTTGTCTCAAATCGATAAGTTTAAGGATGCCAACTGAATGCATTTGTGACTGCCTGTCGCAAATACGATGCCCAGAAACTGATTGGTGACTACCAAGTCAAAATAATACCCAACAACCTCAGAAAAATGTCATTCAGAATTTTTAAGAAACTTTAGGAGGTCTAGGATGACTCAAAAAAATTTGGAGAGAATCCAACATATAGATTGATTGCAGAAAAATTGGAAACTTTGCTATACGGATGGACCATTAAACTAGATGACTAAGTATGAAAAATTTGGGGATTTTGATGAAATTGACCTATTTTGAACTAGTTTGACCTAAATTGATCCATTTTGACCAAATTTGACCAAGTTTGACCAATTTATCAGTTGACCAAATTTGACCAAAACAAACTTGGGTTGACTAAGACTGGTTAGGGGCAGTAGATCTCGAGGTGAGTCACGTTCCACAAAGGAACTGAAATTAAATTTAAATAACTCAGGTTTGAACATATATTGTGGGACTAGGCCAAGTGTTAACGAGACATCGGTACGCGAGACTCAAAGTGAGTAGTACCTTTGAGTTGTTTACTTACACTTTTATTTTACATGATTTTGTATTATTGTTTCACTTGCATCGCATTTCATCATGTGCATACATCACATTTCATGGATACGATAATGCGCTAGAGTATAGGTAAGATGTCTAATTGGCTATTAGCCCCATAGTGCTTTTAGGATTGGGGGATGGTTCGGCTATTATCAATGCACCTACCTCCTATTTCCTCGAGTATCAAGGTATGGACCCAGAGACTTCGTGCATATGTGACCTTTCGACACCTAGTAAGTCGAGGTGAACGAGGCTATTAGGGTAGTTCCTTACCTGATTGATGACATAGATGCTTGACCTTTTTATGTGCCGACCTGGCCTATGCAAGGCTTAAGTTTTCATGACTTGCCTTTCAAATGGAGGTTTCGAGGTGTGGGCATTAGATTAAGAGGTGCACCCTACCGATATTAGTGGATCATGACTGTAGAGCCAGACCTTTCCATGATAGGCATGATAGATGAAATCCATCATTTAATTACTCACTAAAATTATAATGTTGCATGGTGTCTGTCATCGTTACTATTGCCTGCTACACATTGCATGTTTCATGTCAATTTATTCTTAGTATTGATGATTTTTGACTATTACATTGCTTGATACATATATATAATTTCTTATGGAACACTAGTTTTAAGTAAACTTCTCCAAACTACTACTCGCTGAGCTCACATGGACATTATAGCTCACTACTTATTAACATTTCAGGTTCCTCATCGTTGGGGAAGGGAAAAGAAATTGTTATCACTTGATCCTGCCAAACATGGTTTAGTTGGTAGGTTAAGTCAGTGTCATTTTGAACTTGAGAAAAATAATATTATATTTTTGGATCTACTTGGATAATTTTAATTAAATACTTTTAAGACTTTTGTTGTATATTTAACTTTTATGCTCACATTACGTTGTGTAATGGTATCCACTGCTTTATTATTTTTATGCACTCTGATTACTATACGTGATTGTTGGAAAGGCTTAACGGTAGTTGGGCGAGCTCAGCTCACTGAGTGGACTTGTCAAGCTATCGCGTCGGTTGGGCTGCCCTTTTCAGAAGGGGGGCATGACAATGTTGGTATCAGAGCCAGGTTGATTTTAAAATGGAAGTTAAGAAATGGAGTGGATATAAGTGGAGTAAAACCCAAATAAATAAATAAATAAATAAATAATATTTTTAAAATATCGCATAATAGATTTAATATGCAAAATTTAGGGTTTATGTCGGCAAACATTGAAGGCGTTAAACGTATTTGTGTGAATTGCAGACCAAGATGCCACCCAGGCGAGGTCGAGGTCGGGGTCAACTGCCACGTTTACCTCCATAGCCTTCTCTGCCACGGCAGCCTACTCCTCCTCCAAAAGTGCCAGTACCTCTAGCACCTACAGAACCCTATCATATACGAAGACTAGAAGAGCTTATTCGGATGCAGGGTGAGATGTTTTAGGCTTAGATAACTGTTTTACATTAGAGGATCGACAAGTTTCTAGCAAATACATAGGGACCCGCACCCCATGTCCCACCTGCTGAGGAGCCTACCAACTGGAGGCAGAAGATGAGGTTGATGCACCTCGTAGAGACAGAAAGAGGAAGAAAACTTTGCATGAGAGACTATTGAAGAGGTTCCTAGATCTTAAACCCTGACAGAATTGGGGTGGGGTTGATCTCGAGTAGAGCGAGAATTGGCTAATGAACATAGAGAAGATCGCTCGGTCAATGAAGCTTGAGGGAACGAAAGAAGGTTGAGTTTTTAACCCTTCGATAGGGGAACTTGATAGTTCAGGAGCACACCTACAGATTTCTACATCTTGAGTCATACGCTCCAAGACTTACAGTTATAGAGGAAGAGAGGAATGGATTTTATCGCATAGGGTTGAATGCTGATGTTCGTCGAGGTGTTCATGGTTTCGACCTTAACTCACCTAACCGAAGAGCCTTGAGGTATGAGGCTGATTGTAGAGAGGAGCCACTTCAGGTCAAGATATTACTGGGTAGCACCCCATGGGCTCCTACTAATACTCAGAGACAAGGGTGGAAGGACAAGAGAGACAAGAAAAGTAATAGGGGGAGATATGTACAGGGATCCACTAGCACACCACAACCACAACCTACGATTGTAGTTTCTCTAGCAGCTACCCTGATTAATACTGCAGCGCCACTAGCACCAGCTTAGATTGGGACAAGGGCCAGGGTGAGGCTGAGGCAAGATAGTTAGAGGTTCAGGCTACAGAGCACCTAGACAAACTCAGACAGGGTAGACGGCTCAGAGGTAGCCTATCATATGCTACCAGTGTTGGCAGCCAGGACACAAGTGGCCAGAGTGCCTTATTTTAGTAGGTCATCCAGTGGGTACTTCACAGCCTTATCACCGAGAGACAGCTCACGCATTGACCCAACCAGATCAAGGTTCCACAAAGACCTTGGTGGAAGGTATCATTTCTATTTTGGATTCGACTCTTTATGTACTGGTTGATGCGGGTTCTACTTTATCTTTCATATCTAGTCCTGCAGTCGATAGACTTAAACTTAGACCTTTTAGGGCATCTACATGGCTTGTTTTGAGTACAGCGACCCGGGAACATTACCCTAACTTGATATGTGAGCACTGTGTGTTGCGTATTGGCGATTTAGAGACCATAGTGGATTTTTGAGTATTAGAGTTCTTAGAATTTGATGCCATCCTTGACATGGATTGGCTAGCTACATATCATGCTTATGTCAATTGCTATGCCAAGCGAGTCATGTTCCAAATACCAGATAAGCCTATAGTTGTGTTCCAAGGTAGAGGTTAGACAGATGTAGTTCACAGAGAAGATTGGTGACACCTGAGGAGTTGTATGCCTCAGTTGGTATAGTCGTTGGGGATAGTGATGGGCCACCCAGATCGAAACTAGAGGATATTCCTGTTGTGCAAGAGTTCCCTGAGATATTTCTTGACGATGTACCCAGCTTGCCCCCTAAGCGGGAGATTGATTTTATCATTTAGTTATTTCTAGGGGCATAGCCGATTTCCATACCTCCTTACTGTATGGCACATAAGGAGTTATAGGAATTAAAGATCCAACTTGGGGAGTTACTTGATAAGGGTTTCATTTGACCCAGCATATCACCTTGGGGAGCCCCTGTGTTATTTGTGAAGAAGAAGGATGGTAGCCTCCGATAATGTATTGATTACCATCAGCTGAATAGAGTGACAATTAAGAATAGGTACCCCCTTCCCTGCATTGATGATCTTTTTGACCAGCTGAAGGGTGCTAAGGTTTTCTCAAATATTGACTTAGGTTCTGGGTACTACCAGCTCAAGGTTAGAAAAGAGGATGTATCTAAGATAGCTTTTCAGACTCGCTATGGACACTATGAGTTCCTAGTTATGCCATTCGGTGTGACAAATGCTCTGGCAATGTTCATGGACTTGATGCAACAGGTGTTTAGGCCTTATCTCGATCAGTTTGTAGTTCTCTTCATTGATGATATATTGATCTACTCCAAAACTAAAGAGGAGCATGCTAAATATTTGAGGATAGCATTGTAAACTCCAAGGGAACAACGCTTGTATGCTAAGCTGAGTAAATGTGACTTTTGATCGATGGAGGTCAAGTTTTTGGGTCACATGGTTGGAGCTAAGGGCATTTTTGTTGATCCATCTAAGGTTGAGGCAGTAGTTAATTGGCCGAGACCCACTACGGTGATAGAGATTCACAGTTTGCTGGGTTTAGCTGGATATTATTGGAGATTCATATCAAATTTCTCTCGTATTGCTGTCCCCATGACTAAGTTAACCCGAAAAGACATGCCATCCATTTAGAATGACGACTGCGAGCATGTCTTCCTTGAGCTTAAGCAAAGATTGACAT
Source organism: Tinospora cordifolia (assembly GCA_030144865.1). Taxonomy (NCBI): domain Eukaryota; kingdom Viridiplantae; phylum Streptophyta; class Magnoliopsida; order Ranunculales; family Menispermaceae; genus Tinospora; species Tinospora cordifolia. The sequence goes on along the minus strand of JAJIYU010008857.1, from coordinate 8,991 downwards.
TGACACTAATGCTTGTGTTACCTAAACCTAGTCAAGAGTTGGCAATCTACACTGATGCTTCAGGATTAGGCCTTGATTGTGTGTTAATGCAAAACAAGAATGCCATTGTCTATGCTTCGCTATAGCTAAAGGCTCATGAGAAGATTTACATCGTCCATGACTTAGAGCTGACATACATTGTTTTGGAGGCATTACTTATACGGAGAACGATTCACTCTTTATTCAAATCACAAGAACCTCAAATATTTATTCTCACAGAATGATTTGAATATGAGGTAGAGACGGTGGATGGAGTTGCTGAAGGATTATAACTTTTCTATTGAGTATCATCCCAGGAAGGCTAATGTTGTTACATATGCATTGAGTAGAAAACAGTTTGAGACCGCATGTTTCGCCAGACAGATGTCTCAGGAATGGAGATTACTTGAGTATGTGACAATTGTGAGTATTCATAAGACTTCCACTGAGACTAGAGTCAGTGCACAGACTAGAGGCCAACCGATATAGATATGAGAGATCATAGAGGTTCAACCTTGTGACATTGATTATGCTATGTTTAGGGTTTGGGTAGACAACACTTCTCAAGAGTGGTTAGTCAATTCAGATGGTGCACTGAGGTTTAGAAGTCGTTTGTGGGTATCGGAGGATACACGATTAGAGTTACACAAATCTAGATATACCATTCATCCAGGCACCAATAAGATGTATTAGGATGTTAAACGTACTTATTGGTGGCTTGGGATGAAGCATGTTATTGCGACCTTTGTACAGAGATGTGACATATGCCAGCAAGTTAAGGCTGAGCATCAACAACCCAATGGATCTTTGTAGCCATTAGTGACACCGGAGTGGCAGTGAGAACATATAACTATGGACTTTGTGACAGGATTACCTCAGACTCGGTAGAGACATGATGCTATTTGGATTATTGTTGACAGGATGACACAGTTTGCACACTTTCGCCCTATTAGCACTAAGGATTCAATCGATAGGTTAGGTCAACTTTACATCCGAGAGATTGTTAGAATTCATGGGGTTCTTGTATCCATCATATCAGATAGAGATGTTAGCTTCACATCTCAATTATGGCAAAGTTTGCAAACACAGTTGGGGACAAGAGTGAACCTAAGCACTACCTTCCATCCACAGACAGACAGTTAGTTTGAAAGAGTAATCCAGGTGCTTGAAGATATGCTCCGTGCTTGTGTGCTTGACTTTGGTGGTAGTTGGGAGGACCACTTAGCACTTTGTGAGTTTTCATACAATAATAGCTACAACTCGAGCATTGGTATGGCGCCTTTTGAGCTTTGTATGGTTGACCTTGTAGATCTCCGGCTTGTTGGGCAGAGATCGGAGATAAAGCTATTTCAGTCCCACCTTTATACATGAACAAAATGAGAAAATCTGGAGAATCCCTTAGAACATGAAAAAAGCTCAGAACAGGTAGAAGAGTTATGCAGATACTAGAAGGAAAGTCCTTGAGTTTGACATCAGTGATCATATGCTCCTTTGGATTTCGCCTTGTAAGGGGCGGACTCGATTCGGCATTATATGAAAGCTCACCCTAGGATTTATTGGACCTTTCGAAATCCTCGAGAGTATAGGTCCTATTGCTTATCAGTTACACTTGTTGTCGTAGTTATCTAGAGTACACAATATTTTTCATGTATCGATGTTGCGAAAGTACCATCTCGATCCTTCACACATGATCGATTGGAGACATGTTCAGTTGTAGGAGGACTGTACGTATGATGAGGCACAGGTGGCTATCGTTGACCGGGCCATGTGGAAACTGCACAACAAGGAGATTCCAATGGTTCGAGTATGTTGGCAATTCCATGGTGTTGAGCAAGACACTTGGGAGCGAGAAGATTGCATGCAGAGTCATTTTCCTGAGTTTGTGGGAGTTGCCCCTAAGCTTGCATTGTACCAATAATTTTGAGGACAAAATTCTTTTGATGGGGGCAGACTGTAACGACCCGTACTTTCAGACACTGAGTCAACAGGTTTGATGTGTATTTTCATGTATTTTAGTTTTTATTTATTAATGAAAATACATGATTTTCTCCCCATTTTCTAATTTATGCAATTAATGCAAGAAATAATGAATAATTAGGGAAGAAAGTCAAAAAAAAATCATTACAAAAAATTTTGAATAAATTAGAAAATTTATTATGAGTATTAGAAATATTATAAAAATGCAATTGGGCTAAAAATTAATTAATTTATTAATTAGACCAACAAAAAAAATGATGAAGTTAAAATAATGTATTTATATTGAGTTCGTTATTAGAAACATGGAATAGTTGACTAACTTGGAAAACAACTTTAATGGGATAGTGGAGAGCATGCATGTAATTGGCTAAATTATTTTCACTTGGATCACTACCTTGGACAAGTAGATGCATGACACATGGCAACTCTTGTATGTCAACAAACACACTTTCTCTGTACAAGAAAGCACATTTCTAGAAACTAAGATAAAGACCAAAGAGATGATCTCAAAAAAAAAAAAAAAAAAAAAAATTTAAAAGAATCCAAGAAAATCCAAAATAAAAAGAAGATAATAATAAGTTAATATATATCTCTTTCTTCTCCCAGGCCAAATCAAAGAAAAATAAAAGATGAGAAGGAAATCATTAGTGCTTCTTTTGGAGCTTGGATTTGGGCAAGGAGGGGTGTGAATTTGAGCTTGAGCAAGAAGAAGAAGTTGAAGAGGAAAGTGATCTATACAACATAGTCCAAGTTCAAGTGATTTGGAGGTGGTGCTCTTGGAGGCAAGGAATTTTGAGCTTGATAATACTGGTATTAGCAAGGTATAACATTTCTCATTTCAATGTTTCTCTTGAATTGTTATGGGTGCTATAAGATTTCCTATGATTACATGCATTATATGCCATTAGAATATATTGATCTCCATGACATATTAGGACTTCTCCAAATCTAGATTTTTATTTATCACAAGTTTAGAGTGCCTTTTGGTTTGGTTGAGGATGCTATAACATAGGAAATCATGTGTAGGTGTTGCATGATTGCATGCTCATGAAATTTCATTAAAAGGATTTGTTACAAGCTGAAAAAACAAATGTTCATGACTGCAAATTTTAATCAAGTTGGTATTTGAATATGTTTTAAGAGGGCAAAAATAGTTAGTAACTTGTATGATCAATTAGAATGGTATCGATGTGATTTGGGTGAAAATCCCCATGGAAAAATCAAATAAGAAGTTGCTAGAAAATCTTGCTACAGAAACTAATTTTCATGTTAAATGTGTGTATTTGGGTCCATTTGTGTGTAAAATGCTAAGTATTTAGGTTGGATTAATAAATATGTACCTAGTGTATCCAAATTAGATTTATGACAAAATAAATTGATTGAGAAAATTGTAGGAAAAGACTTGTATGGGATGTGTCTCACATAGTATTATTAGGAATAAGCATGTATTTCGGTTGAATAGTATGAACATTTCTTGTCCCAAATATGAAAATCAAAATTTTTCAGAAAATCTGTTATGGCATGATATTTTGTGCTTGTTGTTATGAATGTTTAAAAATACTTAACCATGTCCAATGGATTTGAAATTTGGTGAGTGCATTTCTCGGACAATTAATAATAGTGAGAAAAATTTTTGTCCAAATCGATAAATTTAAGGATGCCAACTAAATGTATTTGTGACTGCCTGTCGCAAATATGATGCCAAGAAACTAATTGGTGACTACCACATCAAAATAATATCCAACGACCTCAGAAAAATGTCATTCAAAATTTTGAAGAAACTTTAGGAGGTTTAGGATAACTCAGCAAAATTTGGCAAGAATTCGACATATGTAGACCATTAAACTAGAATTTGACTATGTATGAAAAATTTGGGGATTTTGATCAAATTGACCTATTTTGAACCAGTTTGACCCAAATTGATCCATTTTGACTAAAATTGGTCATATTGAAAAATTTTGACCAGTTGACCAAGTTTGACCAATTTACCAGTTGACCAAATTTGACCAGGTAAACTTGGGTTGACTAAGACCGGTTAGGAATAGTAGGTCTCAAGGTGAGACACATTTCACAAAGGAACTGAAATTAAATTTAAATAATGTAGGTTTGAACACATATTGTGGGACTAGGCCGAGTGTTAACGGGACATTGGTACGCAAGACCCGAGGTGAGTAGTACCTTTGGGTTGTTTACTTACATTTTTATTCTACATGATTTCATATTATTGTTTCACATGCATCGCATTTCATCAGGTGTATACATCACATTTCATGGATAAGATAATGAGCTAGAGTATAGGTAGGACGTCTAATCGGCTAGTAGCCCCATAATGCTTTTAGGATCAAGGGATGGTAGCTGTTGTCGGTGCACCGTCCTCCCGTTTCCTCGAGTCTCAAAGTATGGACCTACAGACTTTGTGCATATATGACCTCTTGACACCTAGTAAGTTGGGGTGAACGACGCGATAAGGGCAGTTCCTTACCTGATTGATGACATTAGCACTTGACCTTTTTTATGTGCCGACCTGGCCTATGCAAGGCTTAAGTTTTCATGACTTGCCTTTCAAATGGAGGTTCCGAGTTGTGGGCATTAGATCAAGAGGGCCTCATTAGCCCATTGGTCGTACGTGGGTGCACCCTACCAATATTAGTGGATCATGACTAGTTTTCGTGACCGTATGATCTGCCGTTTTATTATGAAGGGCTTGATTGTTAGTAGAGCTAGACCCTTCCATGATAGGCATGGTAGATGAAATCCATCATTTAATTACTCACTACATTTATAATGTTGCATGGTGTCTGTCATCGTTACTATTGCCTGCTACACACTGCATGTTTTACATCAATTTATTCTAGGTATTGATGATTTTTGACTATTACATTGCTTAATACATATATACAATTTCTTGTGGAACACTAGTTTCAAGTAAACATCTCCAAACTACTACTTGCTGGGCTTACGTGGATATTAGAGCTCACTACTCATTAACATTTCGGGTTCCTCATTACTAGAGAAGGGAAAATAAATTGTTATCGCTTGATCCTGCCAAGTGTGGTTTAGTTGGTAGGTTAAGTCGGTGTCATTTTGAACTTGTGAAAAACAATATTATATTTTTGGACCCAGTTGGATAATTGTAATTAAATCCTTTTAAGACTTCCGTTGTATATTTAACTTTTATGCTCATATTACATTGTGTGATGGTATCCACTGCTTTATTATTTTGATGCTCTCTGATTACTCTACATGATTGTTGGGAAGGCTTAGCGGTAGTTGGGCGAGCTCTACTCACTGAGTGGACTCACTAGGCTATCGTGCCGGTTGGGCCGCCCTTTTTGGAAGGAGGCACGACAACTTTAAAGAACAAATTATTTATTATTTATTCAATGTGTCAAGAAAAAATAACAATTCCTAATGACATTTATAATAACATTTTATAGTTTGTGAAAAAAAGAAAAGAAAAGATTGTTTAAATAAAGAATTTATTCATGTTGTTGTACACTTTTACATTTTTTTTTGTTGTAGCTAGTCATACTATTTTGTTTACAACTTATACTTGTTTTAGGTTCTCATCTTGACTTGTATGTTATGCTTTTTGGTCTTTGGTCTAGCTCTTTCATTTGATATTAGCAAAACCTTGTCTTTTATATCTTTTGGTATATTTCATGTTGTTTCCTCCCCTATCGAATGAATTATCTCATTATAAGTAAAAAAACATTGCTTCCTTTTACATTGAACATAATTTGTATAAGTTTATGTGCCTCTTATTTATAATAGCAAGTACACGCTACCATGAAATTTAATTTAGCTGGAACTTGTTGCATGTAAATGTTTTGTCCTTCATGTTAAAATCATGCATTTCATTGCATATTCATGGACAATATATATTTCATCATTGCATCTTTTAACCTATCATAGAAGGACCTCATTTTATCAAACTTTGTTTCTAACACTATATATTCACTTATTGTAAAGATCCTACCATTTATATTTCATTCTTTTTTTCATAATATATTTTGGCTAGTGCACGTAAAATCTCAATTACATTTATATGCTATATTTATCTATATAATAATATTTGACTAATATACACCAATATTTTACTTGAATAACATATTTTTAAAAGGTAGGGAGTACAACGATAATTGCTATCAATTGCGTACCTACATCTTTAATGACTTCACAACGTTTTTTGAAGCATATCATAATAAATTTTGCATAATTTTGTAAAGGTTGATAACACATTTTTATATTTTTGTAGCTCCACTCTTGAACAAACCACTCAAATACTTAAGTATTGTACAAATCGTTGGCTCTCTCAACACATTATTTGTTGCATTTAGAGATTATGTTATATTGAAAGTCGTCATTGAGGACCTCCTGTCAATGGAACGTAAATGAGATGACTTTTCACATCTAACATTTATTAAATTTTCTCGTATATATATATGCTTGTCCACATTATCTAGCTCCTTCATTTTTTGATTGAAATGTTCTGTTGTATACATTTTCACTACTCTAATAAAATACTCTCTAATTAATTTTATTTGGATTCTTCATTTTTAGATTTCATTCCATTAATTAAATTCTTTATATTCAGATTTATTTCATATCACAATTTATTTCAATATTGACTATGTGATGTATTTAGTCATTTAAATTTGATGCACAATATGTAAGTCAAATTTATAATTTGAATTACAACATACATTATTAGATATCTTAATTCCTTTAAATTATATGAGGTATTTCATCAAGCAAATATGATGCACAATATAAAAGTAATAGTTGTACAATGAAAAGTAGTTATGACTATACTCAATGTGTTCATAAACGAATCCTTCAATTTCTATAAAACTCAAATTTGCATTACACTATAACGTTAAATATTTCAATATACAAATAGACAAATATTTCAATATACACTTTTCTAGTGTAATATATTGTAAGTCTATTCTCAAAGAAATCAAACAATATTCTATGAAACCTTAAATTTCAGAGTTCACGACCTAAAATCTCTATTTCTTACATTGCAATATTGACTTTTGAATCAATGCATCTGTTTAGAATGATCTAGTTTTCACAACTTTTTTGATTTCACAAGTTCAATTCTTTTGGTCCAATTGACTTTGTTCGATCAATTTTTCTTTCAATTTCACTTTTAATGAGGTTGATATGATAAGTACTCTAAACATGTGAATATATGGGCTTTTTTGTTGGTATTTTTGAATAGTATTGAACATTTTATTTTTGTTAAAATTTTTGCCAATCTTGCTAAACGACCATAATCTTCGTTTGGAAAGGGTTGTATTAAAAAATAGTATTTATAATATTATTTTCTCTCTACTTGTATAAATATATTATATACCATATTATAGTAATATATATTAATTTTTATATAAAAATACATCTTTTCCTTCTTTTCTCTTGTCCTCTAATATTGACCTAATTAATGTCACCCACAGGCTTAGCTTACAATAAAGAAAAAAAAAAGAATATAACAATATTTTAGAAATATTATCAAAAAAAAAAGTAGCTTTCCAGTTTTCAATATTAGCAACATTTTAATTTTATTTACATCAATATCATATGCCAAAACTGGTGTGTTATAATATACTTTATATTTGAATAACAACTTACCATATTCACTCAAATCCAACAATGCCATTCCTACGATGTCAGGCCCTAGTTTCTCGTTCTCTCGCTTCTCCAACTACAATTCTGCACTACTTTCTTGTTCTCAACCTTCTCGACTATGTTTGTGCCCTAATTTTGTGACTATCTACAACAATTTGTCTCTCCTAATCATGGTATACTAGTAGTTACTCTGCTCGTCGATCTATTTGCTTAACAATAGTTTTCACTTTAATCATTGTTATTTGCTCGTCTTTGATTTTTGTATACAAGTGGTGAAATCTTTAACAATGTCGAATGTTATGACTTATTCGAAGAGGATTAGTAAGAGTGCAATGGATACAGAAAAATCAAAGAGTAAAGAACATGCTATAGAAGTTGTGGAAACCTCGGACGAACAAGCTATGCGAACATCTGACCATTCACATTCAAAGAAGAGGAAAATCTCTGGTAAATAGCAGGAGGTTGGAAAAGTCAAGAAGACCACAACCACTATTGTTGGCATAGTTCAAAAATATACTAAAAATATGAAGAATTTATTGCAATTTTAACTATCATTATGTTGTTTTGCTTTAATTTGTTATGACATGTATTTTAGTCATGCTTTTTTAATATACATGTATGTATACATTAAATTATGCAGATTGTATACCTAGATTGTCTATGCAACCAATTATAACTGTTATTTTTTTAATGTGAATGAATAATGTTGTATGTCTTTTATTGTATATGTGCAAGTGTTATTGTTATTGTTTTGAGAAAACCTTTTTATGTTGTATTCAGGAATATAAGTACATTGTGAACCTGATAGATTACTATTATGCTAAAGTTGGATTCCACATTGATCTAGGTGCTATTGAACTCATTAAGGACAAGCTATCTAAATTGCAACTATAAAAATTCAAATGTACCTATTTGGATATTTCTTGGACATGCCACCAATAATTTTTCAAGCTCAAGTTGTACACAACATTCTCTTGTATGAGGTGGTGCAACCTATAGATAACGAGCTATGGGTGAAGATTAATGAAGTCACATTAAAATTTATGTTGATGATTTTGGCCTCATTATGGGGTTAAAATGTAGAGGTGACACAAAATGTTTGGCAATGGGGGCACAAAGGGACTGCTTATAAAGAAAGATACTTCAGTGGCGTACAACAAATAAACAAGTAGTCCATTTCCGAGGCATTTGTATCTAAAAGTTGGTGATGATAATAATATTGTGAAACTTGTCATTCTCTATTTTCTCTATCATTTTCTTTCTTTTCATCAGAGTGATAAATTAGAAAATGATATAGATTTTGAGTTGATAGAATAAGGAGAGTTCAATAACTACCCATGGGGTAGAGACCTGTATGAGTAT
>JAJIYU010008856.1:0-17549 GCA_030144865.1 Tinospora cordifolia | reverse complement strand
CATGATCAACCATAAAATGTTGCAACAATTTAGAATTGCAACAAAAGTAAGAAAAGAGTACAACAAATTAACGTCATTAACCAACCTATGTGGGTTCAGAATAAAGATAAAATATAAAAAAGACAAGAACAAGAGAAGTCCAGAAATACATGCATAACCTTAGTTCTAGAATGAAACTCAACTGCAATGAAGTTTGTTCCCATGCTACTAATTTCTTTACTTTTAGCTTCATCTAGTTTCTTTATGCTAAAGTCTCTTATGAGATTTGAGCCTCATAGCCATATTTGATTGCTTGAGCTTCAGTCATATTGTTGCTAAAATTAATGGTATGCCTTTTTTATTTTTTATTGCCTTGCACTTTATTTCACATTAAATTGGGTGGAACATCTATAGGAAATACTGATTCAACTCCATTTCTACATAGTTTTTAGGATTGAATGTAAAATTGGATAGGATGCTGAATGGGGAAGTCATTTACATGAAATCCTTCAAGATTTTTTAAGGGTGTGAGTCTACACACAAAAACTAGACTTGTGCAAAGGTTTGCTACGCACTTGCAAAAGAGTGAGTTTGTTTCTTGAACCTAGAAAAGGACACGGTGTTCGAATCAGGGCTCTGATTGGGTACAGGTGTAGGCGGATTGTTGTGTCTTACCCATTTGCATTCATTCTTAAATTCTCACACTGCATATTTATTCACCTTGCCATATAGTTTGACGTATATTTGTTATAATCGAAAAACACATTTAACTATACCCCCTCCCCTCCCCCCGCCCCCCTCTTGTGGACATATCTGGGCCAACATCAAATTGGAATATTTGCAATAAACAAAATTTGGAGCTTTCAATTAAACATAAGTTATTAAAAGATAGGGAAAGAGAGAAAAAAAGCTCTAACATAGTAAGAACAAAAATAAATCTCAATTCTTGAACCCAAACAGTAGACCAGATGCACCAGCAAAGGAAACTTTTAAGTGGCAAAAGAGACACATAGAACAATCGTTCATTATTGCAAGAGAGGTGGACTAGAAGTATTGTAATGAAAGATTTGCATAGAGATATAGTACGTGATATGCTAAAACAAGAATCAATAAGCAACCAATGGCATAACATAAAATAAAATAAATTTCATAAGTAAAATGAAACATAAATAGAGTTTAGGCTCAAATTCCTAAATAGTTCATGCCTCGGAAAATAGGGGAGCTGATACTTGAGATTTGCTCACCTTGCTTAGCTATTTAAGCTAACTCTTGCAACCCAGCAAACAAATGCTCTAGAAGATGATAGAGTTTAGGTTCAAATTTTGAAATAGTTCATGCCTTGGACAACAGGGGAGCTGATTTCACAGGAGAAACAACCAAAAAGAGATACTATACTTGAGATTTGCTCACCTTGCTTAGCTATCTAAGCTAACTCGTGCAACCTAGCAAACAAATGCTCTAGAATATGTAAGTGGCTTTACCATGGTACTCTTTAGGTACCAATAACTTACCATATTTTTGATGTGCAAGAGATATCATTTTAATCTTATGTTACTACAAATGTAATCACGGAAAAGCTAGAGAAAGTTTTCTACAATCTTTCAAGAGAATATCCTATGAACATCTCAATGGAAACTGAAAATTGTAGAAACTACCAAGATCAATAGTAAATAGAAGAAAAAAGGACTAACTTGCCCATGGCTGCTTTGCTGTTGTCTAGCAATATCACTGCATACTAAAACAAATAAAACAGAAAACAAAGATAACATACAAACGATTCAACCAAAAACAAAAGAAAATCAAGCATGGCGTGGAACATAAAGATCAAGAATGAAGCAATGAAGCATTGAAAACTAACAATTGAACTTGAAAATAAATATTATACCCCTAGGAACGTTACTTATAGCTTAAAAAGCATTTTGCAATGATAAGATGCCAAAATGACTACATCAAATTCGCTAAGAAAATGACATCATTCTTTTCCTCAGTTCTTCTCTCTTTGTTTTCTTCCTTCTCAACTTTTCTGAGCGCTAAATGAATCAACATGACTCTAATGTTTAAGCTCCGTTAATTTAACTAATGAAAAATCTTTTCATTAAAGGAAAAACTCAATTATAAGAAACAAAAATAGGTACATAGGCTGACCCTACACATGTATTAATGACAATATGTAATTACTAATTAGTTCATAAAATGAGTATTTTTGAACCTCAAAAGAGTGACTTAGCTTAGAAGACTCAAGAAAAAAATTATATTAAAGAAATAAAGTGTCCAATAGGCTAATAAAAAGACAAAGTTAGATTTCGAAAGTAAAGCTTAAACGAATTAAAAAAAAAAGAGGCAAGTTAAGTCAAAACAAAAGTTCATTATAATGTTATTTTAGGTAGAGAGTTGTTTAAGCTAAGTTGCATCCTACTAAATTTTAGGTCAAATTTCATATTAAAATAGGTTTCACATCTCAATCTATATTTTGCAACTGGTTGTAGCATCTTTTGCTTCAATTAAAGTTTTGAAACTTGATAAAAAAGCTTCAAACTGAATTTAGTGATTCTAATAACTGTTCTCTGGTGTATGAGTCTTATTTTTAGGTTTCAATATGTTGGAGATGTCTAGGTTGCTTGAATGATCTAAGACTGAACAAATTTCTTCTACTCGAAATACACTAACTATAGTTGTTGCAAAGGGGATCGTCTCAAGATTTTCACTATCTCTGTCTTGTACCAATAGATAGAGCTTTGAAGAAAACTTTCCAACAAGCTTAAGATCACCTCATTTCGAGTTTCTTTGCCCCTAGTTTTTAGATTATTCAAGTATTGCCAATTATCTGATGGTGACGAGGCATGCTTCTACTTTTCAGGAGATGACAGTTTATGCTCCTTGAACAAAACTGTCATCTTTATTGATGAGCCAATATCCACCTTCAATGGCTTTGATTTTTGATAATAATAAACAACATAAATCTTTTGCTACTAACCACTTCAATAAAGTGCTTTTAGCTTCATAGACCACTACAAATCAACTTTAAGTTGAAGCTTGAAAATCTTGAAGTTTGAAACTTAAAGGTCTTGAGGCAATGAAGTTTGAAGCTCAAGGTCAAATGCTTAAAGAAGAAATCAGGTGAAGGCCAAAATGTGACTTTCTTTTTACTTTAGCTGATCTGTAGGTTGCAGAACCTTTTTCTTGATATTTCTTAGAAAATTTGCATATTGTTGTTTTCCAATGGAGCATATCTTTTGAATGTTTTTGAAAAAGTTTCAATGGCCTAAATTGTATCTAATCTTCATTGAAAATAACTTAAAAAGTGTTTATAAATCTTTGATTTGATGTTCAAAACGTGTTTAAGATTTAGACAAGCATGTATATCAATTTTTAAAAGAAATGCCAAAATCTGGGGTTAACCGTCAAACAAGCAGGCTCACAAATGCGGCATAATGCTCTTAGCATGGCTAAATAACTTAAATGCTCTGTCACAGTGACTAGGGAGTTCCCCTTTGGAGCAGGGCACTACTATGAGCCCAAAAAATATCTATTCTCAGGTTTTTATTGTAGTAGCACTCTCCTCTAAAGATGCTGGTATTTGTCTATGACCAAAAATGTGCTCCTTGTGGGGGGATCAGTCCTTGCAGGGCAGTTCAGAGATGTTCTTTGTGCAATAGCGTGCTACTACATGTAGTAAACTACTACCTAGGTGTCAGGAGGAACACTTTTACCGAACTAGAAAATGATATTTGGCACAAGCTTGCATCTTTGATTAGTGTTAATTTTGGACAAAATGGTTGGACTTTGAACTTACAATTCAAACAAGAGAATTCTTGGAGATTGGAACCCCAATCCATCTTTTATGCCAACTTGCTATAAAACTATGACATTGTTGTCTCAACAGACAACACAAAAAAAAATGATTTAAACATATAGTTAACATCAGCAAAACCCTAAAAGAGAGAAAAGCCCAGGCAACCACAAAAAGATTTCAAGCTCTAGTAAATTAAATGAGTAAAAAGGAGGGAATAATGATTGAGGGAGTTGATTTACCAATCCTAATGTTCTCATTACACACGTTACTAGTTTACTTGATAAATGTGATGAAATGGCCACTGGGTTCTTCGATTTTGATATATTTGACAAGTATTGCTCGCAAAACAATATGATACTTTGTTTAGCGTCAAACAAACATTAGCAAATAAAACAGATAATAATGAATGCCAGGATGAAAGCATTTCATTGAAAATTCAAACAGAAGGATGATAAGGCCTTAAAAGAATTTGAAAAAAAAAATGATCAGTCATAAAATTAAAGCAATAGCACACATAACACTCATGGAGACAAAAGGTAATGTAGGTATTGGCTTGGGAATCTATCACAGGCAATGTCTTCAGTTGTGCCAACGTAGTGAGATATCAAACAAGGTAATTATAAGCTGACCTTAGCATAAGTTAGAAATAGCCTGAGCTGCAACCTCGAATTCTAGCCAAGAAGAGGAGCATTGGATCCATTATCACTCTCAGAAAATTGAATTGGCATAAGAGCTGGGTCCTTGTATGCATTTAGAAGTTCGTCAAGAAATTGATCCATGGCAGGGTCATTTTGATCTTTTCTGTCTTTCTCTATCAAGGTCTGGAACAATTAAATAACAACCAAAAAAGAGGAAGGGACAAATTACAAAAAAAAAAAAAAAAAAAAAAGTGCATCAGAATTGAACTTGTAAAAATTCTGAACATTGTCTCATCTATGAAACCAAGCTAGTACATGGAACTTCAGACTTTCGTCAACTGAAATATTGCGCAGCATGCCTATGATACACTTGAGAATTGTACTTTACGTTGGAAAATCAGAAGTCACAATAGATAAATTATATAGGATGTAAGGTGGTGTTCAGCTTACATTTGTTATAATTTATATTCATGTAAAAGACCATCTAGCCGTTCTTGTATATGTCAAACTGTACGCATTGTATGAATGTTAAAATTGTTGAGAAATGTCAATCTGAAAGATCGCCCATATGATATTGAATAGACCCCATGATATCTCCTTTGTGTTGGCTTCTATGCAAAAGGAATGGTAAATCAATAGACCATTTGTTCCTTAGATGTCCGTTCTTCAATTCTATTTGGACCAGATGTAGGTGTCTATTCAATACTTTCCCAGAGGTGAGCGAGTAGGATGTTCTTTTCAATTTGTATCCCTTTCAGGAGGAGTTATGTATCAAGAAACGAGAATATTGGGTGGTTGTTTGCCTAGCAGTGCTTTGGTGCTTGTGGAAGGAGTGAAATGCCAAGAGTTTTTGTAGAAAAGAGCTGGCCCCCAATTCAGATCTGAGAGGAATCTCTGTCAGTGACCTCTTTTTGGATTAGCAATAGTTCCATATCCTTGAGGTACTCCATTTCGGAGTGGTTGCGGAGGTGGAGAAACATCTTGTAATTGGGAGTAGTAGTTTGAGTTTGGCTCGGATAGTTGGGATGGTCTCTCTCTACCTCTTGTTGTTTGTTTCTCTTTCTTATCAAAAAATTTTGTCATTTCTTTTAAAAAAGGCGAGAATAATGGCTCATGCCAAACAAGGTATTCGGACATGAGGAGCAAAATTATAGTGTTTGTAGGATGCTATTCTAAGTACAAAGCCATAGCCCAAAGCTATACCCTTTGTTGATTTTGTACTAGAAAGCCATATGGCAAAAAAATCTAAGATCTCAACCACAAACATTTCAAAGAACGTTCTCTATTCTTGAATAATCTCGTATTCCTTTCCTCCCATATTGCAAAAAAAATGATTTTCCAATTTTCTTTTTTGAGAGTGTCGAGAAATTTGGTTGGATACTGCAAAAAGATCTTCCATGAAAGGTGTTGTTAAGCTTGAGAGTTTAGACTACCACCGATGCCAAATTGCATGAAGTGTCTTTGATTGTCCCCAAAAATGAATAGTCTCCTTAGCAACTTTCAAATCGAGACAACAATAAGGACAAATTGTAATGGCCTGAAAAAAAATTGTCTTGATTACCGCGGTAATGGATTCACTATTGTGGTAATGGATTTACTACTGCGGTAGTGCGTGGCCTACATGAAAATCACGGTTTCTCTTTTAAACCACATGACTCAATCAAAACTGATCATCCATGATTTCCTAACATTGTCACTCATAACTGACCTATAAAGATGATGAGTTCGAATTAAAATGAGGTCGACTTCTACCCTCTCCTTCTCTCCCAAGACGTTCCACAAGAGAAAACGAGAAGAATAACACCCTAACGCCCAAGATTTCATGCCATAAACCCCCATTAAAGCCAGTAGAAGGTAATATACTGTTCTAAAAGCTTCAATCTGTATTTCTTTGCCCTACTTTCGTGAGAACGAGTTTTCTAACACTCCCTGAGATTCATATTGGTTTTTCCACCATCAAAACAAAGCTTGAACTATTCCTAAAGGACCCAAGGAACCGTGGTTGCAATAGAACTCATCAACGAGTTATTCTAGGCGATTCGCGAAGGTATAACATTTTCATCCTATCTTAATGCCAAACTCTCATATTCTAACATTAAATTGAAGATGTTAGGGTGTTAAGTTTAGGAGAAAAGAAAAGAAGGAAGAAAAACATCACGTTTGCATGATCCCAAATTGATTACCGCGGTCATTCATTTTACTACCACGGTAGCACGTCTTTCCCAAATTCTTATACAGTGAATTACATTCTGATTACCGCGATAATGCGATAATACCATTCATTGGCACCGTAGTAGTGTGAACTTACTGGGCTTGTTCACTCTGGTTGCCACAGTAGGGTACTGTGATACTATAACTTCTCCTTTTAAGTCCATTTTGGTTATCGCGGTAACCCAATAAACCACCGCGGTAATGCGTTTAATTTTGCCCCTCATGTCTTATGTGTATTTCTAGTTACCGTGATACCCCTTTTCTCTATTGTGGTACACAAAATTAAAGCAACAATTTGACCCTTTTATAGGCTATACTCGATCCATCATGGACTATATTGTGGTACACAAAATTAAAGCAACTCTTTGACCCTTTTATAGGCTATACTCGGTACATCATGGACTATATTGAGTAAAGGGTTGTTACATCATGTTTTAAAACGTTATAGAAAGAGAGAAGATGAAGGATGGGGAAAAGTGTGGGAGGATGAGAGCTTGCGACTTCTGTTAGTTTTTGGGAGGTACAAAATTCAATGAAGATATTGACTTGGAACATTAGAGGTTGTGGGTATAAAAATAAACCTAGAATGATATAACCGGTATTGGATCTTTCAATCCAGATATGATCATTATTCAGGAGGTGACGAATGGGTAGGAAGCTGATAGGGTCTTTGTGGCATTCTGTGGCATTCTAGATTCAAAGATTGGGTCTATTTGCCGACTCTAGGGTCAGCAGGAGGTCTGTTAGTTGCTTAGGAGTTGCTCAGTGGTTGAAGAAATCATGAGGCAGTTTACAGTTATAATTAAAGTTAGGTAGCTGGATAGGGAGGAGTGGTGGCCATATGGGGTTTACGGGCCGAGTGGAAGGCTTAAGAGAACTGGGTCTCCATGACCCTCCCCTTCTCAATGGCACATTCGCTTGGTCCAACTTTTGAAGGGACCCTATTTGTTGTGGGTAGGACATATTTTTATTTAGTGAAGGGTAGAGAACGACAAACAAACAATATGACGAACGAAAGGTGGAGAATGGCAAACAGAGGGTGGATAACGATGAACAGAGTACGAAGGAAGAAGAACGGAGACCGGTGAACGGGGAGACGAACAACAGTAGTGAAAGGAATGTGGAGAGAGAAGTGGGAGGGAAATAGGAACTAGAATGGGAGCAACAACGGTGACCGTAACGAAGAACGGAGGCGGACCAGAACAGCAATTGGAAATGAAAGGGTTGAAAAACGAGACCATGACCAATTGCTTACGAAGGAGACCAACATCAAGCACAAAAGAAAGGGGGGAACGTGGAAGAGTATTCTCTTGTAGCATACAAAAACAACAAAAGACAATGGGTGGACATTGGTCAAACGAAAGGAAAGCAGCAGTAAATATGAATAAGACAAACGAAGACCAGAAACTTTGGCATCCAATTAAAAAAAAGAGAAAAGACGCTCAACTTAGAAACGGGTCAGTCAACAGTGTAAATGCCAAGTGATAAGATCGAAGAATGGGGAATGGCAATACGTGTCATTTCCAACAAAACATAAATACTTTTCCATCTGTTACATGCAAGACAGCCAAGAGACGATTATACAGGAAGTGACTAAGATGCGCCATTACCACATAGTAGTGAACAGAGAAATGATCATTTGGCTGAAAAGAAGGGTGAAGCAGACGCTGAAAGATAATGGAAGTTGCAACAACATGGGTGTTTCTTAGAGCAAGCTTTAGCATCATAATGGAGGTTCTGGTTAACAAGAACGGCTGGTACGTCAAACTAACAAAGATAGTGAATAGACAATACCAGAGCATTGTCATACAAGAGGAATGCACGATGGAGGCTTTGTGAAACCTCTGGACACGATAGTCTAGGAGGTAGTAGAAAGAAAAGTCAAAGAAGAAAGTAGAGAAAGGGCACAACAACAACGATAGGCGAAAAGGGTGATGTGGGAAGATGAGGAAAGCAGAAACAAAGGAGCATGGAGGAGAGAGACAAAAGGAAGCAGACGGTTGAGGAGAAACCGGTGCGTTGATACAAGAGGGCACGGGGACAGCGGAGAAAGACAACAAGACCGAAAGGCGACAAAATTTGTCATCATCCGAACCTCAAATGAAACATCATGGAGAACGGTCGACCGATCAGTTAGACAGATGCTGAAAAGAGATATCTACACTCGGAGACTAGACATTGCACGAGGACTGGTGTATTGCCGCGAGAAAGAAGATATTCAAATCCTCCAAGCTGAGAGGTATCAAACTCTCTTAGGGGTATTCTATATTGAAGAATAGAATGAGGAGTTGGCCACAACAACTGTGCAGGTTGCCTGCAGAAACAGTTGGAGGGGATAGAAGGCATCCAACCACAAGACTGGAATATCCAACTATTGGAAAAATTAGAGAAGCCCGTGGAGGTTCGCTAGACATAGCGCATTTCTTGGTAATTTATTGGCCATGTTCCTAGGGAAACTTGCAATTCAACCAACTTATTGGTCACTTCATCTGTGCTTAAGTTAATGCCTAGGAATTGGCTCTTGTTCCCATTGATCTTCATGCCCGTTAAAAAACTGAAGGTTTTCAGAGCATTCATCACCACCTATATTTCTTCTTTTTGATTGAAAAGAAAGAGGAGACAATCACCAGCAAAAAGGATATCAGTTAGCTGGACTTTTTCTTTCCCAGTTGTCACGCCTTTTAGCTTACCTACTTGACCAGCTTTATCAAGAATTTTGGTAAGGGTGTTAGCTACAATAGTGCAAAGGAAGGGGTGCGAGGATCGCCCTGTATTAATCATCTAGAGCCATTAAATTTTCCTCGGGGCCTTCCATTGATGAAAACAGAGTAATTGACGGACCTAAGGCAAGCTTGCATCCATCTTCGCCATCGATCTCCAAACCCTTTCTGTTTCATTACAAAATCCAAGAAGCTCCATCTGACTGAGTCGTAGGCTTTAGCCAAGTCTTCCTTCAGCAAGAATCCTTCCTTCCTATTGACCCTATAATCTTCAACTACCTTGTTTGCTATCAAAATAACATCTGTAATTTTTCTGTCCTTTACAAAAGCCTTTTGGAACTCACTCACTGTCTTAGGAAGGACAACCCATAGCCTGTTAGCCAAAGTCTTTGCGATGATTTTATAGAGGTTGGTTATGAGACTGATTGGTTTATGATCCTCAACACGCATGAAATTAATTTTGTTCAAAATGAGGCATATGTATGTCTTATTTGCCTTCCTGTTCACAACAACATCTTTGTGGAATTCTTTTAGACAGTTGAGAATGTCCTGTTTAACTGTCTCCCAAATTTGTTGAAAGAACGCCGTGGTGAAGCCATCCAGACTAGAAGCCTTGTCTCCATGGCAGTTGAACACAGCTTCCTTAAGTTCTTCTTCTTCAAAATCTCTTTCAAGCCATTTTTTGCCCTCTTCAGATGTGCTACCATTGCAGACCTTCGATCCCCCATCTTGTGTGATTTGGTTCCATGAATAAACTTTTGAAGTGTTCCATTATTATCTTCTTGATTAGATTCTCTGACTCTATCAAGTTGCCATCTGAGTCCTCCAACTTCATGATTGTAGCTTTGGACTTCCTAAGGGAGAGCACCCTATGAAAGTATTTTGTGTTTACATCTGCTTCTTTCGCCTATTTCATCTTGGCTCTCTGCCTGGATTTCCTCTCTTGCGTGCATTCCAACTGCAAAATCTCACCTAGCAGCTTCTTTCTTTCCTCCCATAGGTCAGGATTATTCTCCTTTTCAATCTTTCTATCCAAGTATGTGAGATCCTTCATTAAAATTGATTTCCTGGCAGCTTCGTCTTCCAACTGGCTTCTGGTCTAGTTTCGTAGTGATGTTTGAGATTTTGAAGCTTCGACATAATTTTGTACCCTTTCCACCCTTGGCTTTGATCAATCAACCAATCCTACTGCATTATATCCTCAATTTTATGCTGTTGGAGCCACACATTTTCGAACCGAAAGGGGGTGTAGGGCCCCATTTTATTTCCTTTGTATCCAGCAGAATTGGCCAATGAACTGATGTTATTCGTTAGACACCCCACATCTATTGAAGTTTAAAATTTTCTCCCCATTGATCATTACATAGGAATCTGTCGAGCTTGGACATGGCTGGGTTAGCTCACTCATTACTCCAAGCGAAGAGCATGTCCTTAAGCTCTGAATCCTGTAATTGCATGTCATGGATCTAGTCATCAAACATCCTCATGGATCCTGAATTATAATTACTATTCTTCTTTTCTTCCATGCTCCTGACCATGTTAAAGTCTCCTCCCATACACCAGCGACCCTGAATATGAGCCGAGATTGCAGCCAGCTCAGTGAAGCAATCCTCTCTGCTGGCCTTATTGCAAGGGCCATAGACGGCTGTGAACCACCACAAACCTCCATCACCCCCTATTATCTTAATGGTTAGAGAGAAAGAGCCTACCCATTTCTCAACAACCTCCATATTACGCACGTGCCACATTATCAGGACGGCTCCCGAAGCTCCCATTGTCGGAAGATGAGCCTAGTCCATGAACCTATGCTTCCACAATTCTGCAATTAAGCATCTGTCCACCATAGATTTCTTCGTTTCCTACAAAGAGATTAGGTCGACTTTTGTTGTAGAAATAGTTTTTTTAATTAGCCGTCTCTTCCCTCCTTGCCGACATCTACGAATGTTCCAACTAAATATCTTCATAAAAAAGACAGGGCCTAGAAGCGCAATGGCTATTACTGCACAGTGATCAACTGTGCGTGATCGATTCCAAAAAGTCTTGCACTCGTTCATATTCTTCTCTTTGGTTGTTCTTTTGGAAATTATGTCATCCTGCCGACTCATCATTCTCTCCTCCCCTTCCAGAATATTTCTCAACAGGATTACTACTGGTTTCCATCATTGTCTGATCCTTGGGGTGGGAGGTATACAGCTTTGGTCGGAGTCCTCAGACCCACTAGAACAATCAGGGAGAGAGAAAGCATAGTTAGTAGGTTGTACCTGAAGGTGTCCTACTGCCCCTCCGCGGTATGTTCCGCTCATCGATCCTTCTTCTGCTTCAATATAGTCCATGGCGGTACTCTTTGTTTTAGTAACCTTCTCTGTCGCGGACTGGATCAAGTAGTCTTGGAAATCAGAGTCTGTGTCGTAGTTAGAATCGAACTCATTGCCCTTCTACTGGTCTTCCCAATAGGCCAAAGCACCCAATCTATTTCGGCCTTCTCATTTCTTTGCTCGTTGGTAAACTTTGAAGATGGGCCGGGCAGTGCCCCCTGTGTTTCTAAGCCCACATCGTTCTGCTGCTCAATGGCCATTTCCAGATTTTCTTTTTCGGGCCCACCACTTGTTTCTGAAGTTCCTTTAGAGTGCTCACGGGGGTCTAGGCATCTTCTTACATGATAACTTAGTCTTGTTTGGGCTCGGATTTTAATCCATTCTCATTGGCCCCTATCCTCGACCCAGTGTGTTGCAACTCCTCCCAAACTGGTGCTTGTAGCTTTTGACTTAGTGGGTCCCTTGCTGCCACGCCCTGCTTGTTAGTAGTCGTTGGCCTACCGTCGCTGCTACTTCTGAACATCCTCTCTAACCTGCTGCCTGAACTATCCTTCCTTCGTCCTGTCATCCTCATCCTCATCGTATGACGTGTCATCGTTCTCGCTGCTCAGAATTTCGATTGCCAAGCTTCATTGGTCGCCGTATGTCGTTCGTCAGCCCCTCATGGTGGTCGCCAATGAACTTCTCCAAGATCTGCTCCCGAAGTTCCTTCACTTGCATAGCCCAATTTCTTTCCAGCTCTGCCAGCCTCAGCTTCTGCACTCCGCCATCGTCATAGATTTGAAACTCCTTTGGCAGGAAACTAGAATCATGCCCCCGTAGTCTCAAGAATGACATCTCCAACGATTTGTTTAAGCTAGTGATATGAGCAATGTCAAGTAGGACTCCACAAGCTTCCCCTATTTTATCGAAGGTATAGATGTTCTAGTTCTCCAGCTAGATGCCTTTGACTCCCCCATCTAGCTATTCCTACAAGCGACCTTCACTCTTGTTTCGCCTCACTCGTTGTTCCATTTCTCAATGTAGAATCCACCTAGGAGAGTCTGGTATTTTCCAGTTTGAAGGGTTTTGATGTCTCCTTCCTCGTTGCAGTAGATTAATCCTCGTGCTACGTCCAATCTTTTAATGTATATTTCTCTTTTTAGAAGTTACCAAACTGAGCGTTCGACCACTTTCCATGGTGTTTCATCCGAAGTTTTAATGATTAGGAACTTCTCCTCATCCCTGTCCCGTTTCCTTTCTTGTCCCTTCCTTTGTCCCTAGGCTCCGACAGCCGTAATTTGTCGTAGTCTTCGTTGTCCTTCCTTTACTCTTCTCAATACATCTTTGTTTCTACTCCTCCTCCCTTATGCCCATCGTCTCACCCTGGCTTGTTTGTTGCTTTCGCTCTTTTGTTGCTTGGGTTGCTTGTCTTGCTATTGATTCCTACACAATTGTATCCAGTGCCTTCCAAAGGTTTTGCCATGCTTCTGTGGTGGTTTCCTTCGGGATAACAATATTTTCGTGCTTACCCTTTATCATCTTGGTTGGCTTGATGAATTTTCCTCTCATTGACAAGAACTTCCATAACTAAACTAAAGCCAGTTCCCCAGAGGACCCCGAATTTTCCCCAATTATCATTGTCTAACAACGTCTGCTCCACCTTTTTTAGCCAAGTGATTGTTTCCTTTGACATAATGATATGAAAGTTGTCGTTCTGTGTGACCTCCTGTATTATGACTTCCTAAGTGTCTCTTGTGTAGCAAAACGAGAAGTATTTGAATCTTGTTGGGAATGATATGTATTTCCACTTCCCATTCCCCGTTTTCTTCTCCTGACATTTTTTGCCTAGACTGACCGCCTTTGCATTTACTCATTTTTTTCCTTTTTTGGTGAATGGTAACCACATCCTTTGGTTTCCTTTGTTTTTGGATGTTTGTGCTTCTCTTGTTCCTTCTTTTGACTAGCGTCCAACCTTCATCTTCTATCGCAGTTTGATCTTTTATGAGAATATTCCTCCATGTTGTCCTATCCACATGTTGGTCATTCCTAGTTGTCTTTGTTAGCACATACTCATGTCCTTGACTTTCGTTTCTACTCCTTCGGTCGTCGTCTTCCGTTATCTTCCCCACTCCTATTACTGTCTGTGTATTCCTTTTTTTGTGTTGGTCCACGCATTTAGTCCTCTAATCCCTGTTCTTCTGGATTTCTCTATCGTTTTCAGGGCATCTGCTTCGTCATTCCGTTCGTTGATCTAGTCGTCGTTCCGTTCTCTGTTCTCCATTCCATCTGTCGCTCCGTTTGTCGGCTTGTTCGTCGTTTCGTCATCTTCTTGATGGTGTCTCTATTTTTAAATGGAGTAAAGGTTTTTTACTTTTGGGAAGTTACTGTTTAGCGAATTAAAAATTGATTTGTCTTATCTCACTCTACCCACAATTATTTTTGTATTAGAGTCAACCTTGGTGACCTTAATGACCTTCAAGACCAACTTTGATCTACAATCTTCAAACAATTTCAAAAGGAATTCTGAGGAAATTAAGGCTCTAACCAGCCAATACCAACCCTTAATAGTAATTTCCAACAAGCCTCACCCCACTTTCTAGAGCTAGTTACCGTTCTACTACTAGTCCGTTACCAACCTCTGTTACTCCTATTCTTTTAAAATCCTCACATCCTACTTTAAATTTATTTATTTATTTAATTTTATTTTTATTTTTAATTTTTTAAAATTTATCAGCAAAAGCTCATCATAAATTAAGTCTTTATTCTCTAAGGAACCTCAACTTTCTATTAACCAAATTGTCTTTGAACCATGCATTGCTCTAGTTTCAACTACACTTTGTGGATGATTTAATAAGCTATAAGTCAAATAATTGGGATTTCTAGTTGCATATTGCAAAATTTGCCTATAATAATTCCATCCATCATTTTGCCTATCAATCTTTTTTTGAGAGCATACATGGTTATTGTCTTTAGCAGCAAATTGATTTGATTTCACTGCCCATTGATTGTCATCAAGATAACAAAATTTAGGGATATAAGTTAACATTTTCTCCTTGAAGTTATCCCTCCCATTGTGTATATCCATAGTAGTACCATTAAAAGTTTACGAGCAGCTTAGCATATTAAATTTAGTCACCTAAGCAACTTAAATTAGCAATGGGTAGTTCATGTAATATACATTCACTTCATACAAGCCAATTTTGGATGTTAAAATGCCACAACTAAAACAATTGGGTTGAGCCAATTTTTGGGCAAAACCTGATGAGATTTGCGGTGTGCACATTCGTACCACAAGAAAATGAAATAACGTAGGGTCTCCCATCCACTAGAACTAAAGCTAAAAGGGTAATTGTAACTAACAAGCTCATAGTAACTGAATTTAGTTTTACTTTAAGCTTGTTTTCTTGGAGAAACTAAACCAACCAAGTAAAAAAGAAATATGAATAGTCTTCCAATTCTTGTGAATTGTAATATTACCTCAGCAGAATAGGCCTTGAAGATGGGTATGAAACGTTTTCGACAGTATTCATTGAACACAACCATGAAAACTATAAGTGGGACAACTAAAACTGATGCAAAAGGAAGCTTCTTCAATCCAAATATTCCCACTGCAATAAATTGCATCAAAATCAAAGAAAATACCATAGAATTGTGCACTATAGGCCAAAACTTTCCACCTGTATCATACTTAGGTGCATAGACATTCAACAACTGTATAACAAAATTCCAAGAGTCAGTAAGGCAGTTGTAGTCTAAACTCATTCCAAAGAAAAAAAATAAAAAATAAAAAATAAAAAAAAAACAAAAAGAACTTAGAAATGCAAATAAAATAATTTGGAAGATATTTTCCTTTCTCAATAACAGAATATAAAATAAATAGCAAACATCTATCATTGCCTATACTATGTCAACAAGCATCATAACAAAGAAACAAAACAGAAAGAAGATAAATTCATACCCAAATTGGTTTAAGAGTAATTTGGGCATGTAGCATGATTAGTATTCTCCCTAGAAATTTGTAAGCATGATCTAAATGTCTTTATTTTGATGAAAAAACAATCAATCATATTCAATTGATGAATCATGAATACTGATGGTAATTCAAAATTTCTAGATATTAGTAAATAACAAAAAAGCCAAAGTATTCATTGATAAGTTGTTTCAAGAGTATTCAAAGTTGGGCTTTGGGTACTCTTTTGGGGTTTGGATGCTCAAGTAGGTTTCCATTTTGTAAATCTCTTTTGTAAGCGAATTGGGCTGCTTGTCTACCTTTGTTAATATATATAATATTTATCGTTAATATATATAATATTTATCGTTTCTATTTTTTTTTTTTTTTTAAATTGTTTCAAGAGATGGAATTCCCAAAAGAGTTGTAGGTTTTAGAAACAGACATCTAAAACCTATGTATCAAGATCTAATGTCCAAAGCAGTCCTCAAAAAAATACAGCAACAGATCCAAGAAGTTATATCCTCACCAAAATCACATTTCAACAACAGAATTTCATTATTAAGATCTTGAGTCAAATAAATGACTGCAAATTGTTGCCATGCCAATATTAGAAATGAGCAAGAAACTTTATAAAATGAGAAATGTAAGAAGTGTTTGAAGAGTTGTCAAGATTGAATTGATGACCTTAAACACCAATCCATTCTATCATACAGGAGATGTTGGTTTAAAGTAAGGGATGTAGGTCACGTTTAAAAATTTTCATTTGTTAGCCTTTTAAACAAAATCTAATTTCAAAGATGGTTTCAACAAAATGAATACATGAAAACCCTTATGGTTTCAAGTAAGATTATATTCTTTCTATTAATTGATGCATATCATGCAACATAATGGTTTAAACTAAGAGTATAATTTCATCATTCGTTGATATGTGTTGCACAAGTAGGAAGCTATCTTATGACTTTTATAATTAGTAAGTATAGGAGATATATAGGATTAAT
Source organism: Tinospora cordifolia (assembly GCA_030144865.1). NCBI lineage: Eukaryota > Viridiplantae > Streptophyta > Magnoliopsida > Ranunculales > Menispermaceae > Tinospora > Tinospora cordifolia. The sequence continues at coordinate 961 of JAJIYU010008856.1, read as the reverse complement.
TACATAGCTTATGAGTTACACATTCATTTTTTTTTATTTAAATTATGATTTTACAATTCTTTTATTTTATTTATTTTGCTTCTCACTAACTCTACAGCTTTTGGTGATTATATAATAAAATTTTACCCAAATCTCATATAACTCATATTAATTTGGAATATTGTCTATCAACAGTTGAAGAATTATTGTTTTTTTAAAAAGAATATCAATTTGTGGGATTGCGACGAAGAACATTCTAGAAGTTGCAATTTCCAGCTTTTGCTAAATTTGTGAAGTAAACTGGCTCTATACACCTATTTATATGCATTCTCACAATTAGAAAATGAAGAATAAAGAATTTTATCTCTCTTATCCTAGGGAGTCGGTCATGGAACCAAACCACAAAATATCTTGGTGTCCTTAATATATTGGATTAAAAGTCTCAAATAGGTCTTTTGTTAATTTTTGGGTTATAGATATAGATTTTGGTGCTACTGATTATATGACTAATTCTTCTAATATATACCATTCATACAATCCATTTCCTAATAATCAAAAAACAGCAACATACAACGAATCCCTAGCCATGGGTGCCACTACAGGAGATGTTAACATTACTTACACCATTAAACTCCGAAATGTCCATGTTCTCAAACTGTCGGCTAAGCTTGTTTCTATTAAGAAACTAATCCACGATCCAAATTGCATTTTAACATTCTATCCTACCTATTATGCATTTCATGAGCAAGAATTAGGGATGATGATTGCACATGCAGAGGAACAATATGGTTTGTATCAGCATGAAAAACTAGTACATCTAATCTAGAGTAATGACTCGTGTTTTTCCAAGCATTTTGTTTCTAATCTGGACTAACGCCTCATGTTCACCATTACAACAGGGAGAAGCAAGATCCCAAAGCCCTTAAGTATATCTTTGTACGATACTCATCTACCCAAAAGTGATATAAGTTTTATCACCCAC